>JARYHS010009186.1:144990506-145165354 GCA_031002005.1 Vandiemenella viatica | reverse complement strand
TGTTTAAACGCGCAGCAGGGCCGCATTTAAGCGTAGGCTACCTAGGCCTAGAGGCAAAAATAAAATAAAAAATAAAAAATATATTAGTCGCTGTCATCCTGTTGACATACATTTGAATTATCAGTATTATGTTTTTAATCTTTCACTATTGTGTGCTTTGGTGATGATAATCATCTTTTATTTTATGTTAATATGTAGGCCTACTGTTTTATATTGTTACTAAAACTTTTCATTTTGTAATTTTGCGAGGTTTTACTGAGCATGTTTGGTTGCAACAACAGCACTAAAATAGGCGGCACCTTATCTATCGATCAGTCAACAAATTGGACGTTCGGGCATCACTCGCTAACACTTCAGTGTCGAAAACGATGCAGAAAGCACGTTACGAAATTTCGATTCTTGTTAGTAAAAATATACAAGGATAACTATCATTACATCATTCAGTATTTTGCATTAAAAGGTTTATTAATTTAATAATAAGTGATCGATATTGCTTTATACACATAAAGGGCCCGTACCACAGGTATAGCCGAGGGGCCTACACACCCTAAATACGGCCTTGACGCGCAGTGTTGCCAATTATTATACTCCACTGTAACGAAAGCGCACAGTGCACTTGATTGGGTTTTAAAAAAGCGATAGATCAACTGAATAAAATTAAAACAATAAAAGTAGAAGAGATTCTAAACCAAGGAATACGAAAAAATTTTCCTTTTTGTATCACAGTATTTTCGATTCTTTCATTTCACCCCCAAACGGGTGACACCCGTGGCGACCGCCCCCTTCCCCCTTTTAGCTACGCCACTGGTAACTGATGTGATAAAATAGCTGCATTGGGAGTCATTGGAGGAAAGGAGGATGGTGAAGAGAGTACTAGGAATGAACGGGTCCTATGTGGTGATGGGGCTTGAAGGGATGTTGGTCAAAGAATTAGGAATAGTGCATGGATGGGGAAAGACGACCATTACCACAAGCTGGCGCTCGACTTCATGCATGAGGGAGCGTGCACAAACTACGTGACTCGGTCCAGGGGAGGGGGAGAGGGATTGGCTGGAAAGCTACGTGGGGGGAGGGGAGTTCCGAGCCAGGCCACGTAGCTTTCCTTTCATAACATTTTTCACAGTTAAAATGAGGAACAAAACTCACAACAGCATGTGAATATTTATTTGCCTCAGTTAATTATCTCCATATGTAATTTACGATCGTCTGACAAGAGAAAACAGTACAAAAAGTCTTTTGGAATCAAAAAGGAAAAAAGCTAGTGCTACGTTGAGGAATGAGGAGTGGGGTAGAGGCGAAAGTCACATAGGGCTACGTTGGGGGGGAGGGGGGCCACGTGGTTTATGCACGCTCCCTAAGGGAGTAGGATAATTTTCTTTTGTTGTTAAGGGTGTTAGGGATTGGAACATATTACCAAGTGAGGTGATGAATAAATTACCAAAAACGCTTAAGGAATTTAAAATTTTTAAATCGGAAAAGTGAATGGGGAAGGAATATAAAACTCCTGTTATAAAAGATAATTTAGAAAAATAAATAAAAACGTGTAATTAGATGACTAGAGAAATTGCCACCGGAGTGTTAGCTCCATCGAAGTTCAAAAATTAATGATAATAACAGCGTTGGTTGTCACAAAGTGGTCGAAGAACTTATCTGTTGCAGATGTGTAGCTTATAAGAAAGTCAAGCGCAGAGCCGATCCGTTTCGTTTTGTTCTCCCTCAGCTTTTAACGTAGCCTACCCATCGCGCGCACAATTTCCTTTATCATAATTCTAGTGTCACTTCTATATGAGGTTATGTTTAGAAACGACCGGAATAATTTCATACATTTCCCGTTCTCGTGATACGCCGATTTACGCAGACTGTTTCCTCTATAGTCTATGCTCTCAGTTCATCAGTAATTATTACATAGTTCTGTACTTTGGTCCGGCTTTCAGAAAATTCCGGGAACCATATTGTTACATGTCGTCTCCGCATAATTTCTCCATAAACGGAAACAATTGTGTGAATATTTAATGGGTGCTTAATTTTAGCATGGAGAAAACATATGACGGAGCGTACTTCACATTTTGTGTATTCTGAATCGACACAGCCATTTTTAACACTTGAAAATTTCCGGTCCTCTACGATCAAACGTTGGTTTGTTGTTACTGTTTGTCTGAAATGTCTTTTTCCCATAGTCCCACTTCCAACTTAACCACAAGATCGTTAAATGTAGACTGCATCAATCTAAAATATTCGTACGATTTCATTTCGTATCCATCGGATAACAGCGTGTAAAAATCACCTTCAATAGGGATTGATTTCCAAGCATTGTGTAGCCGTTTTCTTTTCTTTTTACTATTATTTCTGATTTTAGCATCAAGTGTGGATTGCTGTTGTGCAATGAGAATTCCGTATCCTGATTTGGTTTTGTTTCATTTTTCAATACAGAGCATATTGATATATTTCTATCCAGTCACTGGATCAAAAACCTTAAGACAAGCCTCAGATTCATAAAAAAAAGCCTCAGATTACAGTAAAAAAGAAAAAAAATGGTGGAACTCACATTTTTTTAAAAAAAATTGAAAATCTTTTTTAAAGACTGTTCTATTTAAGTCATCAAAACCTCAACCCAATGATACATGCAGTTTTTTTTATTGAAAACAAATGTTTATTGAAAAATAAATCATCTAAACGTTCTAATTTAAATTTTTCTTCCCAGAAAAATTTCCATAACTACACCTAAAGTTTTAGATAGTAATTTACATCGTGATGCATGACGTCCCTAATATGCTGCTCATAAAATTAGCTGAAATTACTAGTAAAACCTAAATTCTTCGTGCCCTACACTGTAACAAGGGAGCTTGCATAAACCACGTAGCTCCATTTTGGCCTCCTGTGAATCCCCCTTCCCTCCCACGTAGCCCTACGTGGCTTTTGCCTCAAAACCTCACCCCCCCCTCCCCCACGTATCACGTAGCTTTTTTGCCTTTTTATTCGAGAAGATATTTTGTACTGTTTTCTCTTGTCAGACGATTGTAAATTACATACGGAGATACAGTAATTAACTGAGGGAAATAAATATTCACATGCTGTTGCGAGTTCTGTTCCTCATTTCAACTGTGAAAAATGCTATGAAAGGAAAGCTACATGGCTTGGCTCGGAACCCCCCCCCCCTCCCCCCACGTAGCCCAGCGTAGCCTTCCAGCTAACCCCTTCCCCCCCTGGACCGAGCCACGTGGTTTGTGCACGCTCCCCAAGAAGATCCAGTTGCACTTCAACCCAATAATAAACTCCGCTGTAAAATCAAAATTTCACTCACATGTTCTTTAATAAGTTAGTACACTGACCCAATATTTCTTGTAACTTTTTACTAGGGCACATATCACAGAAAACTGTGAAACAATTTTCTGAACAGTGGTTTCTGATATAGTTCGTCAATAAAAGATATCACAAACCATGGACTTAAAAGTTGCAAACATTTCCAGAGCGTGCGTTAGCAGCTTTCTCTTAATAATGAAGATATCTTTCCTCCTCCTCCTCCTCCCGCTGACCTCCATTAGGACTCCTGTAATTATTTATATCCCCAAGATTTTTCAAAATTTTACGGTATAATCGTATGGCAGAAGTAAAAACTAAAACACAGCTCAATTACAAATTTCTAACATAACTGGTTGTGGAATTATGTGGCTGTGACATACAGATAAACAAAGGATTCCTTCTGTCATTCAGAAGTACGGGGTCGTAAAAACCGATAGTGAATAGTTATTTTTTTTTAAATATTATTCTTGGTTTACAGTATAATTTTAAATCATTACAGAAACAAAAATTATCTTGAATTCTTAGCTTGCTACAATAGCGACTTCTACAGCCACGCATTGAAAACATATGTGGCCAATCGACGAAGGCAGGAGTCATGACTAAGGATTGCAATCCCGCAGTGTTTTCAATCCCGCGGGATCCGCGCGGGATTTGCGCCAATCCCGCGGGATCCGTGCGGGATTGGCGCAAACAGTTTTTTAACACTTATATTTAAAACATAGTTACTTAAAACGTTAATAAATTAAATAATAGTTAAATTAATAAATCAATTTTAATGTTAAATGATAAAAATTAATAGTTAACAATATTTTAATTGGCAAAATGATATTAAAACTTTTTAGCATGTCTTAAGTACATTTTGAGGTTTTACATTTTTGTTTTTTAATCTAAACCAATTTTTAAATAAATAATAAAAAATGGAAAATATTCAGTGTTAGGTCATATTATGTGCCTTACAATACATCACATGAATTTAAAAACATGGTTTGCTTAGTGGCCAAGTTACTAGAGTTTTTTTTTTTTTTTTTAATTCTAAATAAACGTTCCACAACACTAAGAGAAAGCATTCCATTTCACAAAATGAAGTGAATATATTCTGTAAAGTGTAGACTTGGGTCAGAACAAGATCTCATAACTTTTTGTCACTGCACAAGCACGAGACTTGGCTTTTTTTTCAAAAATTGTTTTTGTGGGATTCATTATTATATCTCCTGATTCCTTGATTGATCTTACAGTTGATTCAATGTTATTAAAGGAAACTACTCACCAACCCTTAAACTGTCAAGTACGGTATTTAAATTTTACATACGTGGCGTAACGACGTTTTAAGAATGTATATTATTATTTTTAGTAAGAATGGAGACTTTTTCGGCGAATGATTGCAGTGAAGTTTTCATAGGTTGTATCTCCGGATTTCATTGTAAAAATACGAGATTTCACACGTGAGGGAGACGGCGGAGGCAGCCGTCGAAGTATGATGTTCCTACAACACAATTCGTCGATACACCCGTGAAAACTTCATTATAACTTTTTTTGCCTTTAGTCGAAATAATAACAAGGAGAAGAGGTATTAATCTGTATATAGCCTGAGCGGCACATGTAAACAGGCGGCTTTCGTCAAAGAAAGGCATTGAGGCAGCGGCCAAAACAGCAATAAGTCAAAGGATATACAATTGCCTTTTGATAGCTGCTAAATAAATAGGTATGTGATCGTTAAAATTACGATAACATTAGTTTCGTATCAACGAATAATCAAGTTTTCAGCAGCAAATAAGGAAATTGTTACAATAACTTTATCTGCAAATACAGAAAATGGGAATAATGAAACCGTGAATAAAAAGCTGTAACTGTGTAGTTAAGATAACATTTGCGACACGTAAAAAATAATTATATAGTTAGAAAATCGTACTAAATGCACCACATAACTCAATCTACAGAAATGTGTACTCGAAAATGAATACGTAAAAGTGTATCTATTTACTTACGAATGATGAAGGTTGAAAAAAACAAACGTTTATTCACACGAGTCAAATGCCAACTGCTCTGGTACAGGCAAACAGTCCAAAACATCCGATAGAGATCGAGTGGGACAGCGAATCACGCACTGACATACGTTTCCGCCGGATTTTGTGGATTGCGGATCCGCTTAATTTTTTGCGGGATCCGCCAGACTGTCTAATGATGCGGGATCCCGCGGGATTGCGGGATCCCGCTTTGCTGGATTGCAATCCCTAGTCATGACGTTATCGTGGCCGGAGCCGATGTCGCGATGAGGAAGCCAGTCTGGTTTAACATCGTCCTGTGATGAATTACAGCAAATTATAAAGTTTTTCCCGTCGCGGAACTTTTTTTTTTTTTTTTTTTTTTTACTGCTTTACGTCTCTCAACAGCGAGGTCTTTAGAGACGGGAAAGGATGGGGGCAAGGAATGGGAAGGAATTCGGCCATGGCCTTTTAAAGGAAGCATCCCGGCATTTGCCTGGAGTGATTTGGGAAACCATCTGGATACCCGGACGGGGAATCGAACCGCCGTCCTCCCGAATGCGAGGCCAGAACGCTATCCGTTACACCACCTCTCTCGGTGCGGAATTGTAGTGACAGTACTGTATCTTCTCTCTCTCAAAATTCTTGACTTTCTTTCTTTCTTTTAATTTTTTTTTTATTTATTTTTTAATCGACTCAGATTCACGCAGCCATTCTTCTTTTAATTATTACTTATTTAAACGGTATAATTTCATCAAAGTAGTTTGCGAAGGGAATTTTCTCATTTTTTTCCTTGTCTTGAATCTGTGGTAGTCCGCCACAAGTTGGGCCCAATAGTCCTCTCTATATTTGCATTTTTAGAAAAAATATAGTATATAGTGTTTCCCATTAGCCATATGAAGGCGTCTCCTTTATGTTTCGAGCCATATGTCATGTCCGGTTTATAGAAATTCAGGAGTTATTTAATCACCCCAGTCATTACCTATTACAGGAACAAGAAACGCCTTTCAATTGAGCATATTTCGATGAACGGAAATTAAAAGTCTTCTGTTTTCTAAACGAATGTGTGTCAGATATTTATTACGGAATTAAAAAAAAAACTATTTCTCTGAAATGCATCGAAACTTATTACTTTTTGAATCACTTGCTATCTGCAGTCCAAAAAACAAAATAGTTTTGTTGATGTATTTCAGATCTCAGCATACTAACCATATCCCATGAATGATTCTTTCAATCAACATGACTATTGGTTTTACGTATTTTTCTGAGCTAGAAGTCCGAATACGCTACAGTAAAATGATGCTTTTGGCCTATATTGTGCTGAAGAGGTTCTTAAGAGATATTCGGCCAGCGAAGAAAACATCCCTTGCAAGTAATGTAATTTTCAACCATTTCTAAGAGGACTGACAAATAGCGAAGTATATAAATGTCTTTATAGTAATGAATAATAAAAATAAAATCACCGCTTTGACAGAACAGCATGTGCGCTCTGATACTGCAGTAATTGTTAAAATAATTGGTATTTCTCAAATTAGGCAGTAAGTTTTGCTTACATAATGCTAAAATGTCAAAGAAAAAAAAACCGTTCAGTTTATGTGTACTGTCAACACTAATCGGCTAGAAAGCGTCAGAAACATTTCAGTAAAATGACAATACTTACCACGGATGCTGGTTCATCCAGCTGATTAGACGAGAGGGTACACACGTTAAGTACACTATGTACACTTAACTATCACCATTAAAGACACAAAATTATTCACTTTTCACATACCGTGAAGAAACGATGGATATCATATTATGAGATGTATATTTCACATACAATAATCAAGTTAATACTTCGAAAATTCAGTTTTCATTTATCTATATACAAAATTTTTACGTCATACATACAAAAAATTTAAAATATATTATTACTTTATTTTTAATGATTCCGCTTTTCGGAAAAAAAACATTACACTTAATTCCACATTCACTTATGGGGTTTAAATTATCTATTACAACATTGAAAATTGCCGCCAAGCAGTCGAAAGGTAACACTTTTTTGAACTCTCGATAGAACGATTCATATCAAAAGTCGACCACACGTGACCGCATCCCGATGAGTTCTACAGGTGCACCTTTGTCATAATATCACAGTCGAGAGTTCGGAGCACTTCTTAGTGCTGCCATCTATTGCTGCATTTTCAAGTTACTTTCAAACTTTCAATGAAACACCAAATTAATTATAGTTAACTTACTTCGAATATACGTAGGATCCGAAAAATTGCGAACATAACATATCTTAAATATTCCTGAATAATATTTGTACCAACAAAAGCCTACTTACGCATACTAACAGCGTTTCAGAATCAAAATTTATTTGAAATTAAATAAATAATTATTGTTCTTATTAATTGTAGTTTTCGTAAGATGAGCTCAAATATAAAATTACCATCCCATTTATTTATTACTTTTCTTTTAAAAGATATTATTGTTATAATTATTTTTTAATTTCGTTAATTATTGAAGATTAATATCACTCATTAGAATCAATTTTCAGTTTTGTTCTGAACTAACAATTGGATTAATAAAATATTGCTAACACTCTAATATAACTAAGTCTCTGCAACTATTATTTTACTCGTAAATGATCTTTGATATTGTATTATCTTTGAAAGCAGTGATATTAGTTTTTTTGCTATGTAATGTACCTGTTGTGATTGTAATGTGGATTGTTGTGAGTGTGGGTGGTTGTGTCTTCATGGCATTTTCAAATGCTTCGTATTTGATTTTATAAAAATGACATATGATATTAACTGGATATTTCCTGCTTTGAGAAAGCCCTTTCGATTTTGGACTGTTGCAAGTACCGTTACTGTCTCTGCGGTTGGATTATTTAGTAAATTTATAATTGGTTAGTAGTCTGGTAGGGCTGATTGCGATTGTAAATAAGCGTTCAGTCGAATCAGTAATTTGGTAATATGATTTCCTTGAATCATAAACCTTGCAGTATGATCTAGAGAACATTACTGGTAATGTTTGAGAAATACTCATATTTCATCCGTAATAGTGCTTAACGCAATTATTTTATTTGCTTGTATAACCAGATTTACTAGAATTATTATTTTACGTCCCATATACGTCATTTTTTCGTATAATATGCTATTTTGTTCATTTTTCTAAAACTGGTATATTAATACTTACAGAATGGTTGAATACAACAAGAGTTTACAATCGAGATATATTTATTCAAGCCCTTGAAAATAGGCACCATAACGTTCCGTTAATTACTGTTTCCAACCATCATTCCTGTTTTGATGATCCTGGATTATGGGGTATGATAATATTTTTATTTTATGATTTCATTTTCTCTGGAATTCATTAATTAGATTAAAATTAATAGTATACTAACTAGTGCTGACTTCTGGCAGAAGATACTGATCTTGTTCATATGAATTTTACTTTACATTAAATATACTTTAAATTGCCTTTTTTTTTTTCAATTAAATATTTTCCAGATGTTGGGTGAATTCTGCACCTGCGTAAGCCTTGTTCGTAAAATATCACTAACATGTCAAAGACACCTGTTGTAGTTATTTTCAAATCTTTGTTGACATAACATAAAATTATTTTTCAATTGAGTACCGAAATAATAATGTTGGTTACTGTTATTAAAATGCCATAAGGCTTAGTATAGTGTGTGGCTTAACTGTAATAGGAAAAATTTAAGGTTATGATTTTTGTGTATTCCAGTCTAATGATAATTACAAATTAGATATCGGTACTTCTGTGTGACAAATCTTAAATTAAAGATACAAATGAATGCTTTGGGTATGGTATTGACTTCCTAACAGATTAAACACGTTTTTAGAAATATGTGTAACGCTTGGCATATATTTTAGAAGACAAGAGGTGCTTTTCATGTTAATTATGATATGACAATTCAGGTATCAATTTCTCTTTTTGTTAATTAGGATTCAAATGGTAAGATGCAAACCTGAGAACATACAATTTGGTGTTAAATTTAGCTAGCAAAAATAATCTTTTTTCATTTGTAATTTATGTTAACATCTAGCTTTGACCACAAATAACCTTTAGAGGGTTATGTTGTTAAACTGAAAATCTGTACATTTGAATGTGCGAACACACCAAATACATTGCATCGTTATTCTTATTTAAAGCTGTTCACAATGGCACAGTATACTGCAGTATTGCATTGAAGTTTGAACTTGCTGTCCTTAAGTATGTAATTTGAAGTCTCTGTGAACCATTTGAATTGTTATGATGTTCTTGATGCCAACACATAGTCATTGATAGGCTTCATACAGATACTGACTTGTGGAATCATGTGGTAGACACAGATCTTTAGTGATATCATTGAAGTACTCAGTGTTACATTCTCATCATGTAATAGAATTTTTATAAATCATGAGACTTACAGCGTGTTATTGTGTATCGTGATACAATGGCTTTCATGGGCCTAGTTCAGACAATGTTCTTAATTTAAGATCGGGGATTACTGGAGAACGCGATACCGGTAGAACTACTTTCCGCCGCGCAAAACAATGACGTCACAACATGGCGCCTATGACGTAAACACCATCCAACGCAGCAACAAATGTAACTAACGGGACAGCACGGGAACTAGGGGGTTATCTGGGCGGGGAACAAAAACAGTCAATATATTAACCCATATAAAGGGTAAAAACCAAAAAATGGTATCGTCATCTCCAATAAACCCCCACCCGCCCAACTGTATAACACGATACCACAATCTTGAAATCAAACATCACTTGAAAACTAAATTAGAACACATGCAATCTAATAAAATTTTACACCAAAATCATGATATCCTAAGCACTTTCAAACCATCCGTTCCATTGGAAACGCGATTCCGCTACATCAACATTAAATAACATACTTGTAATACTTCTACACACGAATTATCATCAAAGAATAATTACTTTATAATAAACCCTAAACCATTTTTTCGGACTGCAAAATTACGCACGCATAAAACGTACACCAATACAAAACAGATAAATCTACTTCGTAAATAATTACTAAATAAATCTTCCGTTAGACCGTTATAAAATAATAATGCCAAATCCTAGAACAATTAAGATGTCCAATAATACCAAACTTTCTTCCGCCAGAAAAATTAAAAATTCGCGAAAACGTTGTCGCAAGAAACGAACGAGAAAAAAATTACCAATTCACTAAACAAAAAACGTATTAACTTTTACAAACACATGAACACTTACTGTATCAGTAGCCAACTAAACTTATTAATTAAAAAACAAAAAAGCAACTACAACACATAACCCACAATGTCTCATTAACCACCGACACTTATATCAAAACACTCACCAACATAAAATACCCCACAATCCACCACTAAAACTTCCCACAAACACAAGACCAAAAACACACCAATAACTATAAAGAACCAACTACAAACATACACTTTCACTACATTCATCCTAAATACACAACCAATGTCTCTTCAATCACATAACATAAACACATCCGCAATCCGACCAAACACTGACCGCCTATAAATACCCACAATATGTATCGACATCCAATATATATCGAAAATCTCAGATCGAATTCCTCCGCGCAGACACAATGTTATTGTACCGGAATCGCGATCTCCAGTACACCCACAACAACAACAGGAAAAGCCGTTCAAACCTGCGCGCTGAATACTTACGTGACGTATAGCTAGCTGTGACGTCAGCACTCCGCGCAGACACAATGTTATTGTACCGGAATCGCGATCTCCAGTACACCCTAAGATCGTGTATAGTCTATGTTCCAGTGGTAATTTCCGTACACTTATTTTCCAATTTCTTGTTGTTTTTTTATTATCTGAAATTCTCTGGGTGGAATTTACCCTACCATTTATCTTTTCCCTTTACAAATTTTAAATTCATTCAGTGTTTTTAGTAAAAAAATTGTTCAGCATTCCTTTACCCAGAATACTCCACCTCCCCTATCCATATGCTTGAAACTGATTGCCAGCTTGTGTTCTTGATCATCTTCCATGCAATACTCCTATTTCTTCTACCAGTATTCTTCCAAGCCTCATCACCAATGTATGTCATGTACTGTACTGTAGATCATGATACCACTACAACAATTTTCTGCCACACTAACCAGCAGTCACGTCACATACCATCATCTAGGTATACACCATGCGCAGAGCTACATATGTCACTAGTTGGTTAAAATAAACTATGCTAGACTATAAGGTTTTTTCTGGGGCCTATAAAGTGTACAGCAGAGATAGAGGATGCCCTAATGGCAGAGTATTCACGCTGGTTAGCAAATACTACTACAGCTCGCGATTTAGGAGGATGCAGGTTCGAATATCCATCCAGTTGTCCAGATCCCAGCTTTCCATGGTTTCCCAAAATCACACTAAGTGAGTTTTGGGATGATCCCTTCAAAGGGCAATGGCCAAATTCTTTGCCGTTCGTTGCCCTCAGTACTTTTTTTATCCGTAATAACCACAAGAAAAAATTAATATAGTTCGCAGGTATTCACAGATCATACTTGTGAGTCAGTGACAAATCTACAAATTTTCCGTTTTGGGGCAAAAGCTTTGAGATTGCCACCCTGTCAAACATGTCTGCAGCCCTGGGCAGTAGAATTTAAAAAGGGGGGGAGGGGCCACTGCAACATGAATATTGTTCACCGTCCCTTCAAACTTGATTTTGCCACTCCTATTGCCAATAAAAATGATTTTGCCGCCCGGAGCAAGTGCCTGGATTGTCCTCACCCCTCTAGATCTGACATTGTCATGAATTATTAGGTGTAGATTTCTGTGGAAATGCAGAAGGATCTTATCTGTTTACCGTACTGAAATAATGAGTAATGGGGAGAGCAATTGGCAGAGAATTTAAATTCATGTTCAGAGCTGGATGCATCATGGTTATTATTGATGAAGACTTAAATTTAGCAGGTGTGTACTGGAAATGAAGTAGAACTAATAAAGCAATGGAGCAAAGATTTGCAAATACTTTAGTGAGCACAAGTGGTAGAGCAGTAAATGAAGCGACAGAATATATTGGTTATTTTCTTAATAAAATCTGATGATAACTTTGTGGATTCTCAGGGTACTGAAGAAATCAGTGATCATGAAGTATTTGTGATGGATATAATAGTGTTTCAAACAACTGGGAATTTAATGCTTTATACTGGTTTATGGGGATTTTAAGGTTTGCCTCAGTCACCATGTGGTTTATACCTCAACTAAAATATTTTAATTAATCTCCCAAGCTTTCAGTGACAGGTAACTTCTCAAAGAACAGCACTGTTAATAATCTTGTCCTCGATTTTTTTTTTTTTTTAAAAAAAAAAACACACTTTAGCATAACGTACATTAACTTTATGCCAGACTGCTTTCCAAATATTTAATGCATATTACAATAAACAAATGATATTTGATCCGTCTTACTACAGTTCCAAGCTGGTTCTTCAGTAACGCAAATTGGGATTTATATAGGCATCATAGAATGTTACGAAAAACTATAAAGGCACTGACAGTACTTTCTGGAGCTCTGACAATTGCTCAAACAATGGAAAGTGTACAAAAATAACTAACTTTTTCAAAATTACTTGGAACCATAAGAAAACAATTTTAAATGAAAGTAAAATGTATTAACAAAATTTAACACCTTCAAACAGTTAAAAATGTCACTCAAAACATTATGGCTACACAATGTTCCTAATTACAGTCTCTTAATTAACATTACACTACACTTTCAGTAGAATTATAGGTCATTCAGTTCATTTGAACCATTTTCATGATCAAAACATTACACATTCAGAAAATAACTGTGCATATTTACAGTCCATCAATTTACTTCTCTTTCAGACACAAATTTTAGTCAATTACAAAGAAAGGAATTAGAGGGAACAATGTCTTAGGCCTGTAACAAGGATTCAGTAAGTTGATTAAAAGTAAAATTATAAAATGGCACCTATTTTCAGAATTGAAGAAATATTTCACGAAAAGTTCAGCATGCAGAAGCAGAGTACCCATACAGTGAAGTGGTGGGAAGAATTTAAGGAGATGATAAGAATGAAAGAAGAATTCAAAAACAGGATGTATGTACCATCATTGGCAGGTGAAAAGGTTAAAGGGAAGGAGACATTGTGGTGTTAAGAGAAAGAAAGGTTGTAGAGAACACTTGGAATGACTAAACAGGGATTTAAAAAGAATTATGAGTTAAGAAAGAATATTATTGGTGCAGTGGAACCATTCAAGATGCTTCTAGAAATTTCTATGACTGTTAGAAAACTAAGAGCGAGGAAGGTATACAGACAATTATGTATAACAAATAAGAAGTTACCAAAGATTAAAAAAAAAAAAGTTTAATATATTAAGTAACTGGTTCGGTGACAGATTATTAGAGACTATTATCATGAAAGACAAATGGGGGAGAAGGAACTTTTCCAGATAAGTAGGAATGAGCAGACCAAAAAATTGAGATAGTGCTTTCATAATAACCTCAGGATCTAAGAAAGCTGGAGAAAAAAAAAAAAAAAAAAAAGAGAAAAAAAACATTAAAGGGGCAGTGCAATATTACTACAGATGTGTTTAAAATAGTCAGATATGGTGTTGCACCTTGTCTTGAAATCTTGTTTAAATTGAGTCTGAGGAATGGTTAACATATATGGTATGTAAATTGATGGAGAGATTGATATTCAACCATATCAGAAATATGTATGAGGGGGGGGGGGACTGGTTTTCAAAAAGATAGCATGGATTCGTGCTTGGATATTCGCATAAATCTTATTTAGTGGGCTACATACAAGATATTGTGAATAAAATGAACAAGGGAGGTAAAGTTGATAGTGTAACAATGGATCTCTCAAAAGTGTTTCAGCCATAAAATGACGGTAAATAGAGTAAATACGATTGGAGTGGATGAAAAAGTGACTTGCTGGATAGAAGAATTCTCTAATGAGGGAAAGCATTATGATTGGAAATTCAGTATGGAAAGAGTTAGAAGTGAAAATGAGAGTTCTACAGGGTGGTGTAATGTGACCATTACTGTTCATTATTCTGACTTTTTTTTTTTAATATGATGGTGTAGTATGGAACCCACATTTTATGTATCAAATAGGGGATTGAATGATGTGCCAAGTGGGGCAACTAAATTTGTTAGTGTAAATTCCTGCAGAACACAATGGATTTCATTGGAAGACAAGAGATGTGTGAATATATTGCTGGGAATGTTTAAGATATATATTGGTGACGAGGCTTGGATGGATATCAGTAGAAGAATTACATGGTATGGAAGATAAGACCATAAGCTGGAACTCGATTTCAGGGATAAGGGACTTGAGTGTAAGTAGCGGTTTCCACGCTGCAGTTGCGACTAATGATGTTGATATAATACAAGGGACTGAAAGCTGGTTGATGCCAGAGGTTGAATCTGGCGAAGTATTTGCTCCTCATTTCAAAGTTTTTCAGAAAGACAGAACTGGCTCAATGGGTGGGGGTGTGTTCATGGCCATTCATAAAAATTGCTCTGTCGTAACTGAAATGGAAAATTTTTGCAAGTTTATGTGGGTTGCAACGGTAACGCTAAGATTGCATCCTCTTCTAGGACTCACTGAAGACTGCAAGGTACCTGATTCCTTGCAATGGTCGACAAGACGTCCAATCCTTTGCTCCTGCAGTCCTGCTGACTGCCGTCAATACAGCTAAAGACTTTTAAGTCGTTCTTACAATATTTGCATGGGTTCGGAAACATCTATGAAACGGCGGGAAGAGAGCGACAACTTCTCATTAGAACAACACTTTTATTTAGCATCATACACACATACAGAACCCGTCTTCTTCCACAACTCAGACTTGTCTGCCTGCACAAAAGCGTCTCGCTCTATCCACAGCTGTCCATTCCCTCCCCTCCACCTCGCATTCCAACGTTCACCCCTCAACCAGCAGCCACACACGGCTAGGTCACTTACACTATCACTCCGTCCTTTTTCAGAAGAAAAAGAATGAAGATCATCTTTTTCTTCTCCACTCACTCCAAACCATGAAAATTACATATCTGCATAAACTTAAGCTTAATAAAAAGGAAAATAAATATTAATAATATTAAAAATAAATAGACAGACAAATAACATGAACATAAACATTGAAAATCAACTATGTTTCAATCGCTGCTGTAAACAATGTCTACCAAGAGCTATAGGTCATAGTCTTCGTTAAGAATGTTCAGCCATGCAGTCTTAGTGAAAATAATCTGCACTTATCGTTTTTATAAGTTTGTTAGACACTGGCCACTTGCACATTTTAACTTCCTACCGACAAATTAATTGGTCACGGAATGCAAGATAGCAGCAAATAATGCCCAAAAATAAACATTTGCTAATACTTTACAAACCAACTGTAAAATGATATTTCCAAATACTGACTCATTACCACGTCCATTGTACCGACTGTTATGCCAATAATAGTTGCGGCAAACAATGTGATTTCTTAGTGTCCAACAGTAAAATAAATTCACAAAAACTAAATTCTAACGCAAAGTTGCCAAACAGTAATAATAATACAACACATACACTGAAAATATAACAAGGAGACATATAAATCAGGTATGTATCAGTGGCTGCTGTAAAACCAGTCAATCGAAACAGTTATTGTTGGTTTACTTCCGCCAGAAGTTCAGCCAGTTGTTTAAGAGTAGTCACATTTTTTAAAAACACATGTTATACATGGCCTGTGAAAAAGAACTATGCTTGCAGGTTCGTAAGCTTTTAAGCCACTATTCACTTGCACATTTTCACTTTCCTATCACAGGCAGTGACCATTGCACAAAGTGTAACGAATAACAACTATGTTATAGGCTTCTGCGTTTCCAAGTCTGTCAGACAGAATGACCCTGTCACCACTTAACAGCTCACTTGACTGCTTTTCACACCTAATATCCGATGCTTTCCAGGAAGCAAATCTTTTCCTGCAATTATCGTGATGGATAATATCTATTGTTGTATGATGCACACAAACTTCCGCCAAAAATTTCACTTTAGCGAAACTTACGACTACATTTGCGCAGACCATCAAAACCAAATTTCTGTCTCCCCAGAAATATCTTACCACCTGCCTCTATACTCTGGCACACAAGAATTATTTCTTGTTTTTCTCTTAAAAGTGGTTTTAGTTCGAATCCTCCAAATGGCATACCAGAACTGTTCGGTATGTTGCTGCTGATACTCTTCCATCTCTCAGTCACTGCCTCCCGGTCTGTCAGTATACTGGAAGTCATTCCCTTACACAACAGCTGATTAACACTACCAGATCTGCCAATTACATCACTTTGTATATTTTTTATCACGTCTATCGCTATCCTTCTCTCTTCAACCCACAGTGTCTGCATTTCAACGCTTGCTAATTCCACAACTGTTCTTACTGATAAATCCCACTCTGCCACTTTCTTTTTTCTTATATCTAGCAGTAAGTCCCCTTTCCCACACTCTTTCCCTCTGTAATCCACCTTTAATTTTTTCCCAACAGTATTAACTTCAATTATTTGTTCAGTGTCTAACCACCCCTCTTGTTTTTGATTTTGTTGCTCATCTGTGTTCGCAGTCAAACTATCATTTTTAAAATTAATTAAAGATTTTTTTGTCTCATGTAACGTGTTATCTAATCTTGTTTCAGACTGCTGCTTGCAAGACATTAACCTCTCTTTACTGTCTTTGTGATTTTTATCCATTAATTCCCTAAATTTTTCCCTATCTTCATACTGGCGTCCCTCCTTGCTCTTTCGCTCTTCCCTCATTTCTTTCACACTACTATCAACCATTTCCACCAATCTTTCTGACGCGTCCTCAGTCCTCTTTACAACTTCTTTTATCTCATTCTCGCAGTCTAGTTTCTCCCTCCTGCTCTCCTCATAATTCCGTTTAGACTCACCATACTTCCGTTCAAACTCATCGTACTTCCGTTCAGACTCATCATATCTCCCATTCAACCTCTGAAGAATTGTCAAAATATCATTAATTGTAGAACTTATAGCTGCTTCTTGGGAATCACTAAGATTACTTCCTCTCTCTTCCCTATCCCCACACTCCCCTTGAATAACACTAAAAACTCCTTCATCCATTTCTACACAACACAAAAACCCTCAAATGCTGACATAAACAAAACTAAACCTCCAGACAGAACTCGGAGACAGAGATCAGAGAGAAAATAGAGAGCACCCAACGCTACTATCGAACACATCTGAACATTTTCATTTGAGGAACAACCTTTAATTATTTCACGTACAGCAACAAAACAAGACATTAGAAATGATAGAGATCCACTTCAACTATAAACACAATAAGCGGGAGGAAAAACAAGAAAAACTCCTGGAATTACAACCAAAACATTTTCAAAAACAATTAAATTAAATATTAACACACACCATTATCAAAATTTATGCCCCCTCTCCCTTGGAAGCCGTAAACATCAAACAAACAAGAACTCCCGTATACATAAAAAAAAAATTCCATGCTTGAAACTGTGAAAAGACACAGTTACAGCCCTTATGAAATAAAACAAAAGAATACATAATTAATGCCAGGCATGATATAAAAATCTACAAGCTACGCAGTCAAGTGCACTGTCAGCAAACCAAGCCACTCTCTCCGCCGAGAGGAATTTTTTTTTTTTTTTTTTTACCATCACCAAAGTTAATTTGCTCAGTCACGTGCTAAGGCTCACCTCAATACAAACTGTCTTCCAGATTGTTGATCACCCGTCTTCAAGGATGAAATTTTTTGGCCAGGGTCGCCAGATGCAACGGTAACGCTAAGATTGCAGCCTCTTCTAGGACTCACTGAAGACTGCAAGGTACCTGATTCCTTGCAATGGTCGACAAGACGTCCAATCCTTTGCTCTTGCAGTCCTGCTGACTGCCGTCAATACAGCTAAAGACTTTTAAGTCGTTCATACAATATTTGCATGGGTTTGGAAACATCTATGAAACGGCGGCAAGAGAGCGACAACTTCTCATTAGAACAACACTTTTATTTAGCATCATGCACACATACAGAACCCGTCTTCTTCCACAACTCAGACTAGTCTGCCTGCACAAAAGCGTCTCGCTCTGTCCACAGCTGTCCATTCCCTCCCCTCCACCTCGCATTCCAACGTTCACCCCTCAACCAGCAGCCAAACACAGCTAGGTCACTTACAGGGTGAAGCTTAAAATTGGCAGAAATTTAAAGTTCATAATAGGGTCATTTTATTGACCTCTGGATTCTGGTTTGACTAAAGCAGAATATTTCAGAGAGTCACTTAAAAACATTTCTAAAAAATTTCAGGGACATATGTTCACTGCGGGTAAAAATTTTAATCTACCGTCGGTTAAGTGCAACACATGTACATTCAGGTCAGGTGGAAGAGATAGGTTAATAACCGAAACATTCCTAGAATCATTCACAGAAAGATTTCTTGAACACGTGGTTGAAGAGCCTACACGGTGCAACAATGTTTTCTCGTCTATTTTGTATTTTTTTTTTTTTTTTTTTTCTTCTTATAAGCAATCTGGATATTGTAGATTTTGTACAGAAGATGGCATAAGTGATCACAACATGACGTGGTAACTTTAAAATCTAGTCTGAATTTGAAGCGTGATTAAGAAAAACTCACATATTACTTCGATAAGGCAAGCAATGCAGGTATGGTTGATCACTTAGCGAAAATTTTTGAAAAATAAATGTCAGATACAAATGTTGAGAAACTTTCGTTTAATTTAAAAGCAATAATATGGGCCGGTTTAAATCAATTTTTTCCTAAAACGTTTATTAAGGTTAATAAGCACTTTCTGTGGTTCTATCAGGAAGGAAACGTTTGCTCAGGAAGAAAGGGCATTTACATCCCATGGTGAAGAGAGATGAGAACTCTTCTTATGTGTTAAATTAGTCCAGTTGCAAGTGGAAGTGCATAAGGCAATGCGTGATACTTTTAAAGAATTCCAAGTCGGAATTTATCCGAAGATCTGACTACTAATCCAGTAAAGTTCTGATCGTATATCAAAGTAATAAGGTTATGCTGTCACTGATTAAGACTTTTATTGGTAATTAGCATAGAGAAAGCAGAAATTTGGAATAATTAAGCTTTCACAACAGAAATTGTAGAGGAGATTCCGATTTTTAACAATCCTACCATCGAAATTATGAAAGATTTCATTCTTGACATCAAGGGTATAACAAAACTGCTTAGGAATATAAAAACCAATAAGGCTCCCAGGCCAGGTGGTATTGCTACAATATTCTACTCCAGGTATGCAAAAGAAATTGTGCCGTATTTGATGAAATTATACACTGCCTCCTTAGATCAAGGAAAAATACCAGAAAAGGCCAATGCTGCGAAACACAACTTGCACTTTTAATTCACGACTTGTACTGTATTATAGATAAGCAATCCCAGGTTGGCTTAGTTCTATTAGATTTTAAAAAAGCTTTTGACACTGTGCCTCACACTAGATTACTTACTAAACAAATATGTGACTGGATTGCAGACTTTCTGCAGGGTAGAACACTGTGTGTAGTTCTCGATGGTGAGCGTTCATCACGGACGGAAGTGAGGTCCGGGGTTTCCCCAGGGGAGTGTGATAGGGTCATGTTGTTTCTCATATACATTAATGATTTGTGCGATGTAAAGAGGGGTAAAAAAGACTATTTGCTAAATATACTATTATTTATCTTGAAATCAAAACCCAGGATGACTGCACTTTGTTACAAGATGATATATGAGAATAATCACATGGTGTAAAGAATGGCAGTTGTAGTTAAATGCTAGAAAATGCCAAGTTAAACCATAAGTAAAAAGGTGACACCATTTATCTCTAAATATACAATTAATGGCACTGTCCTTAGAACGGTAGATTCTGCTTAATACCTAGGGTGACAATTCATAATAATTTGTGGTGGAATGAACATATCGAAAAGGTAATTGGGAAAGCAAATCATATGCTCTGATTTCTAGGTCATAATTTAAAGCAATGCTTACTGGAAGTTAAATCGATTGCTTACAAAACACTAGTGCATCCTCACTTAGAATATTGTTGTTCTGTATGGGGTCCCCATCAAAAAGCGTTAATGGGGGCATTGGGGAAAGTTCAAAGACGAGCCGCCCAGTTTGAGACAAGTATATATAGCTGGAGGGAATGCGTAAGTGCAATGTTGGAGGAATTAGGTTGGGAAGACCGAAGGTGTTGCTCTCAACAAAAGCTAATTAAAAAATTTACGACTGACTTATTTTGGAGTGACAGCAAACAAATATTACTACCAGCAACATTCATATCTAGGAATGACTGAGAAGATAAGAGAAATCAGGGCCAGAACTGATTCATTTCGATTCTCTTTATTTTCCATGGGCGGTTAGGGAATGGAATAGGAAGAATTTAGCGCGTGAGAAGACCTAGAATCTGACAGGAGTGGTTCTCAATAACAGGATACATTGAAGTCTTGTAGGAAAAGGTGGTCAGTGCCATATATGTGAAAAAAAGGGTTATGAAGGGCAAACAATGGAAGTAAGTTAGGTTGTTACGATATTTTGATGAGGTGATATGCTTGAAGACTTATGGTTAGTATGTGATAGTGAAAATCTGATAAACAAGTACATCATTTCAGATGCAAGGAAGTACAGATTTCCTATTTAGGTAGAAGAGTAAATGAATGGAATAAATTATTGATTGATGTATCTCGAACTGAAAGAATTTAAAAGTAAAAATTTGTATAAAGTGTAATGAGATTTGTAAATAAATTGCCACTTAGGCCTGCGCTTTACTGCTACTAGTGCTATTAAAAGTTCTGTTAAAATCTGACAGTATCCTCTCCTGGCAAGAAACAGCAATAAGAAAGAAGTATTTTATTGATCGATTTATTTGTGGCCTTATCTTTGTTTATAGCTTTGTTTCTTTCATTGTGTCAATTTATAACTTTTAATTTAATTTAATTGCAATGGAGCACAGGCACCGGTGGCAATTTCCCTACATACCCATCTTCCCCCTATCCTGCACCT
The DNA here is from genome assembly GCA_031002005.1 of Vandiemenella viatica. Lineage (NCBI taxonomy): Eukaryota > Metazoa > Arthropoda > Insecta > Orthoptera > Morabidae > Vandiemenella > Vandiemenella viatica. The sequence continues at coordinate 145,144,051 of JARYHS010009186.1, read as the reverse complement.
ACCTACATTTGCCCTCTACAAATTTTATCTTTAAATTCTTTCAAAGTTTTCGGTAAATTATTCATCATTTCTCTTGCTAACTCATTCCAATCCCTGACACCCTTAGCTAAAAAAGAGAATCTTCCCACACCCTTGTGCCTGAAATCGAGTGCCAGCTTGTGGTCATGGTCATCTTTTCCCTTCCATGCGCTACTTTTCATACCTATTGCAATATCTTTCCATGCCTCATCACCAGTATATGCCCTGTACACTCCCATGACCCTCCTCATCCTCCTCCTGTCTTGCAATGAATCCCATTCCAGCTCCTTTATCATATCCGTCACTGATTGCATTCTGCGATAATTTCCAGAAACAAATCTAGCAGCCCTTTTTTGCACCCTCTCCAACTTCTGTATTTGATACGTAAAATGAGGGTCCCATACTACACTATCATATTCGAGCAATGGTCTGACCAAAGTTTTGTAACCCAATTCCTTGACTTCTCTCGTACATCCCCTCATCACTCCCTCCAACAAGTGCAGAACTTTGAAACCTTTTCTTACCACCTGTGCTATGTGTCCTGCCCAGTTAAGTTTGTTATCAAAAGTAATTCCAAGATATTTACATTTCAAGTCTTCAGCAAGCAATTCTTTCCCCACCTTATATTCAAAATTAACCTTCTGTTTTTTATTTGTGTATCTAATAAGCTGACTCTTCTTTGCATTTATCTTCATTCCATGTTTACCAACCCAATTAGATATCCTGTCCAGATCACCCTGCAACTGATTACAATCCTCTATCGTTTTGATTCTTTTATACAGCATTATGTCATCTGCAAACAATCTAATTTCAGATAGTAAACAATCAACACAATTATTCATTAGAATAATGAATAGCAATGGTCCCAATACGCTACCCTGTGGCACACCCATTTTTACTTCCACTTCTTTTGATACTACATTTCCTACCCTAACTTTCTGTTTTCTACCTTTTAAAAATTCTTCTACCCAGCAAATGACTTGCTTATCCACTCCAATGGTTTTTACGTTATTTACTACCATTTTATGGCTTACTCTGTCAAACGCCTTAGACAAATCTAGTGCTACACTATCAATTTGGCCTCCCTTGTCCATTTCATCTGAAATATCTCGCATATATCCCACCAACTGAGATTCGCATGAATATCCTTGCCTGAAACCATGTTGCCTGCTTGAAAACCACTTACGTTCCTCACATATATTTCTGATGTGGTTGCATATCAATCTTTCCATTAATTTACCTACCACTGATGTCAAACTGATTGGCCTGTAATTCTCAACTCTATTTCTCACCCCTCCCTTATGTACTGGTACTACTATTGCACTTTTCCAGTCCTGTGGTAAGCAGCAAGTGTCTAGACTGAATTTAAATAATATTTCAAGATAAGGTACAATGTCACATCCGGCTATCTTTAAGATATCTGTAGTAATATTATCTTCACCAGCCCCTTTTTTTTTTCAGCTTTCTTATTTCCTTCATGATTTCCTCAGGATGGATATCAAATTTTTTACTATCGTCATTTCTAATTGTGTTGTTAAGCTCGTTCTCCGAATTAGACCCTCCTGTTTCTGATTCATTGTCCCTAATGCTTTCACTGAACCAGTTACTTAAAATCTCTGCCTTTTTCAAATCGTCAGTAACTTCTTCTCCATCCTTATCTATAAGTGTCTCTACACCCTCCCTTCCCCTCAGTTTCCTGATATAGCCATAGAAATTTCTAGATGCATCAGTCAATGGTCCCCCTGCACTGATAATACTCTTCATAAACCCATCTTTAGCCATTTTCTTTGCTGTTATTGAGTCCTTGTTTAGTTGTTTTAAATATTCCCTACTACCCTGCTGTCTCTTAACTCTGTTATGTTCTTTTCTTACCAACCTCTTTAACCTCCTCACTTCCCTATTATAGTATATAGGTTCTCTACTTCACTTTATTTTCTGCTTTGGAATAAATTTTTCTTCCCCCTTTCTTATTATCTCCTTGAACTCTTCCCACCTTGACTCTACTGTACCTGAGCCTTCGTTCCATTTGCTGAATTGTTCTCTGAAATGTCTCTTCAAATTTGAAACCTATGCCTTTTTATAATTGTACCTATTTCCCCTTCAATTTTTGGCTGCTGGTTTATTGAATCCTCTAATATCCATCAGATTTGCTTCATGATCACTTATTCCTTCAGTTACTTGATACCTCAAAAGGTTTTCATCGGGCTTAATTAGAAATATATCCAAAATGTTTTGTCCCCTAGTGTTTTGCTCAACCACTTGTGTAAATCCTCCTTCCCTTATTAAGATATTTGCAAATCTTTGTTCCCTTGTGTTATTTATCTTATTCCCTTCCCAGTTTACACCTGGTAAATTTAAATCCCCGGCGATGATGATCATTCTATTATCACCTCTGAAATCTGAGTATGAATTTAATTTCTCCCCAAGAGCCTCATCCTCTTCTGTCATTCTTCCGCTGCGGTAAACAGCCAACACTCTGGTTTTTTCATTACCTCAGAAATCTACCCCAAGTAACTCATGGTCTTGATCTATGAACGCCAGTGAACTGTGGTAGTTTTTGCTAACTAGTATGAAGACTCCTCCACCAATTGCTCCTCTATCTCTGCGGTACACTCTGTAACCATCAGGAAAAACCTCACTGTCTAGTACTTCTTCTTTTAACCAATTATTACTTGTGGTTCGTGCATCTCTATTAAGTTTGCAAATTCGATTACTTTGTTCATTATACTTCTACAATTTACCATTAACACCCTTATTACTGGCTTTACATTTTCAGAATTTATCTCCTCTTTCCCACTTTTACCGCAGTCAGTTATTGTTTCAGCCATTTCATCTATTTCTTTAATATCTATGACTTTCCCCATCGTGAATCTGCAATCAGTATCACTTTGATAATCTATTTCTGTACCTTCACCAGCAGCCCCTAACCTAACAAAAAGGCACAGCCCTGACCCCATCATCACTGGAAAGGGGCTCCCTCACTGCCATGGGCGCCGGGAGGGGGGTGCACTTGCACCACCCCTGACATCCCGGGTTGCCGTCTGGGCAGTAGTAGAGCTAAAAAAAAAAAAAGGTCACCCAGCCCGGAAATTTTTGGGTCGATAGGGGGGGGGGCACCAATGCAGCCCTGGTGCACCCCCCTAGAAGCAATCCTGCCGGCGCCCATGCTCACTGCTTTAGCTAACAACTCAGAAAGTACTCCCTTCCCCCTTCTATTTAGGTGTAGGCCATGCCTAGCGAAACCCCACCTACCAATGGTGTTCACAGGCACAACCCCCTTTCCCAAGTAGCACTTCTGTTTCCACATTAACCCGCCTCACAGCATAGTTCAATTGTGGCCGTTCATGGCGACTTAGGACCTGCATGAGCTCCACCCTGGTATGCTGTGCCTCCTTCACCACCTTCCTCAGGTCACTCTCTATACTATAACTCGCGTTTCTGTCAATGCTATTTCCCGCACCTCCCACTATCACTACTCTATCATCCTTAGTGAAACTCCTACAAAGGGAACCTATATCCTCTATTACCTCAACACTTTTTTTTTTTTCTTTTTAAAAAAAATAAAAAGTCATTTATTTAGCACTTTCTGTGTTTGTGTTGGTTTTAATGTACAATTTTAAAGAGTGTTTTTTTCTTTTCTCCCAATTTTTCATAGGTTGTTTGAGCCTGAAACATTTATTAAATCGTGATGTCATGAGATGGTCATTGGCAGCACATGATATTTGTTTTACAAATGTCTTCCATTCCTACTTCTTCATGTTGGGCAAATGCATCCCAGTGATCAGAGGAAAAGGTGTTTATCAGGTAGTTATTTCCTTCATGTTTTTTGTGATTAATGATGTTTCTAATTGCTGTTATAAAGAATTTCAGCAAATTCATTCTTACTGTTTCAGCAAGCTATCGATTTTTGCTTGGAGCAGCTAGCCAAAGGCAAGTGGATACATATCTTCCCTGAAGGACGTGTCAATATGGCAAAGGAATATATGAGATTGAAGTGGGGCATTGGTCGTCTAATATATGAGTGTCCTGTTCTTCCCATTGTTATTCCAATGTGGCATATTGGTATGGATGATATACTTCCAAACAGTGCACCTTACTTTCTTCGTGTGGGAAAGCAAGTAACTTTGAATTTTGGAAAACCAATTGACTTTAGAAGGATTATAAAAAATTTGAGAGATAATAATGCCACACCAGAGGTTGTTAGAAAACAAATCACTGATAGAATAGAGAATGAACTGTTACTATTGAAAGCAGAAACTGAGCAGATACACCAAGTCGCAGTAAATTCTTGATTAAACACATGCTGCAGTTTAGTACTTTTGTGTAGTTACATGAAATATCACGTCAAAGTATTTTATATTCAACATTGTAAGGGAGCTGAAATATTCTGTAGGAGAAATGTATTTATAGTATTTTTACAAAATTTTCTTCTTTTGCTAGTCATATTTTTAACTTATTGTGCTGTTTCATGTACATTTCCTTCCTTATAGTTTTAACTTACGAGTTGTTGCTTTTTATATTTTTCTAACATCTATTTTATCTGTTATTATAAATGTACAAAGAAAATAGTATATGTATTGAATTTTTACTACTGCTGGCTATAAAGTAAAAGGCTCATATACATGAGCAACAAATTTACGACACTTATTGCACGTATTGATCTCGGTGTTTGTGTGAACATATCTGAGAGCAAACCCTAGACACTTTTGAATTGTTGTACAATATGTGTGTGACAACAGGTTTTGCTGAGGTGTAAACAGTCAGTTCGACTGTCTCAGAAAGTATATTGTAATAATATCCAAAGTGCCAGAACTTCCAACACTTTCACGAAATGTCATGGTCTGAAACTGAAGTATTTACTTTACTTTCAGAATGGGGAGTTTTAATAGAACTGTGGGATGTAAAAAGTAAATCATACTGCAGCCAAATTGAAAAGCTAAGTGTTTTGCAGGAATAGGCTGGCAATTTTAACCCCACCACCACGAATGAAGTAAGCAGGAAAGTGCACAATTTGAGCACACACTTTTATTTGGAAGTAAGAAATAATATTCTAAAAGTCCAATTGAAATAATTTGTTTATTTTTACTACCGTTTACATTAATTTTTATAAAATAAAAACAGTTTGTTATTCTGTTTGTGTTTTTGTGGAGAAATGAAGAAATCCATACTTCCCTCTTTGTTTTGATTTCACATTATGTAGTATGTATACTAGTATGTACTCAGAAACCTCAGTGTCAAAGCCTTTCACTTCTAGTAGACTGCCGCTTGTTAGTATTATATATACTTGATGCTACCAATTTCAGTAGGTACCCAAAAATCCTCTGCCATAATTTCCAGAAAGTTGTCAAGCTGTTGAACATCCTGTAACCTCAATTCAAATAACTATTTCTGATGAGTGCCCAGCTTATACTTGTAATAACCACTCTCTTATCCAAACATTCCTTCTCTTTTTTGGCTTGGACAGAAGTAATATATATATATATATATATATAAAAGCAGCAGCAAAATGGTTGTTTTTTCTGGTTGACATGTTTCATTGTCTAGTGGTTCTTGATTGTTGCAGAATCTATACAAGTTTGCTGTGGAAGCCTATGTGACCTTCTTTTCTGAGATTTGAAATGTCGCTTCTCTCATAAGAACTCTCCATAACTTGTGCCAGTTATTGCATCAGTGTAAACAGATAAGCAAGTTGATTCAGAAATAAGTGTCACTAGTTTATTGCTCATGTATAAGCAGCATAACACATTAGCTTCATCAGTGCAGCATGCACCTGAAAGAGGGTATTGACTTAGTACAGCTACCTGGGCATATAAGAAGTAAAAAACCTGTCATCTGTAAATAAATCTCGGTAAGAGAAGATTTGTTTTCTGAATCTACAAAAATCATCTGAAAAGGCTCATTTAATTAGCTGTGGGTAGGAAGTAATTATTATAGTTCTGAAAATTTTTAGCTTTTAAAATGTTCAGCTGTTATTTTTATAAAATGGGAGAAACTAAGTCTGAAAGTTTCACTGTTGTAAAGTAATTTTTCTAATAATTTATGCTGACTGTAGAATCAGATACCATTGGAAGTTTTTGTAAAAAAACAACAAATGATTTTTGTGAGATAGTATTGTGGAAAGGTTTTAATTGGAGATTTGTGCAATTATATATAGCAGAATCTGTGGTTATTCAGAAAAGAAAGATAATACATATTTTATGGCCCGTTTTTCTTATTTGGTCTGTAAGTAGTACTTATTGTTGATTGAAAAGTATTGTGTTGATTGTGCTGTTACTTTTATATTAATTGTTAGCTTATCGAAAAGCAAAATATATACACTAAATTATTTAATTTACTTTTTATATTTTTATTTTACTTGGTAGTGGGGTTTATTTGGTTGATATTAATTTATCAGATTAGATGTATTGATTCTTCTGTTGTATTTACTCTTATGAATCCCTATTTTATGTTTATAATCATGAATTTTCAAAAATATGAAATTATTTTTTAACCAATATGGTTCATGTTGCAATTGCCACAATTTTAAGCTAATCTGGTACAATATTAAAAAGCTATCTTAATTGATGTTGTTAATTTGATCTAGTTTGAAGTGTTTAACTCTTCCTTTATTTCATTTTAGTTTTTCATGTACTCTCACTCATTTTGATTTTGGTTACCGTGTATCAGATACTATATCCATCCTTAAACAAACTAATATTTTACCTAATTATGACTTACAGTGATCAAATAATCTTTTTAGTAGGTTAAATTGATTTTACTTTTTAATTATGATTTTTACTTTTGAGTGGTCTCAACGTAATAACATCCTGATATTTGGAATTTAAAGCTTGAAGCAGAATCCAACATTATGTATTCCATAATCGGGCTGTTGGAAATTTGTGCTGTCCAAAAGAAAGGTATAGCTCGGGTTCCTACGTATTTATAATTTCTGTATTATGGCATTTCTTAGCTGTAGTTTGTTTCGCAACTTCCTAGCATAATAATGTTCAGAGATTATGATCAAGTCAATGATTGCAGCTTCAGTAAAATGTTCCATACCACTGCCTTAAACAATTGAGGTATACTTGTGAATAATTCTATTAAAATTCAGTATTCAAGTATCCACGAGTAATTGTATGTGTTAAAGTTCCTCAAGGTATTATGAAATATATTTTATTTTAACATAATAATTCAAAGAAATAAAGATTTTTAATGAAAACCGTTCATTAAGTATACCTGAATTAGTATCTGTCTTTTTCCCTTTTTTAAAAATGAATATTCTGGTAATAGTTCCATAGGTTAGAATTATTTATTATTTTAAACCACTGTATCAAACAATATTCTTTTCGCACAATTAGTTGTGATTTACAGTTCATTGTATAGTAAATTCTTATTACTATACAAGCGGAAATGTTCATGAGTAATGCTTGCTTATTAATATAAGAGCACAGTTACCACTCATTTCTATCTTCCTGTGTCTTTGAGTATTGGTCTGTTGATTATACATGTTCCAAGTACCTTTGAAGCTGGCAAAATATTTTTGTTGTTTATTTCTGTTTGTGCCTATCAAGTTTCTTGTCAAATGGTTTTGTGGATTTTGTATATAATAAAGATTCTGAAACAGCCGCTAATGAATTGAATAAGGACAATCACATGAAACATTCAGTTGACTGCAGAATGATGGGGGGGGGGGGGGGGAAAAACCAACTGGTGGAAAAAGCAGTTATGAATGTTGTCCCATAATTTTTAGGCCCGACAAGGAAAGGGAAATCGTACAACCTTGCAAAAAATGTATACATTTCTTTAGTCATTTGTAGCATACTGTCCAAAATTATAATGTCCAGGAGCGAACTTTTATTTTGTTACGGGTGCTGAAAGCAGCTATGGTGTACATTTCATCTGAAATGAAGATAAAAGAAATTCATGCTGTAATTAATATTTTTGTAATAAAGAGATGTTCCCAAAGGACATCCATGAGCATGTGTTGGTTACATTAGAGAAGGGTGTTCCTGTTTACAGCACAGTAAAAAACTGGACATCTAAATTTAAATGGGAAACCATTCCTGCACAAGAAGGCCAGTGGAAATAATCACATGAGAATATGTGGACTGTGCATGTGATTTGGTGATTACTGATAGGAGATTTACAGTTCACTATTTTTGATGAAATATTAATTCAGCTTGGTTGTAATGACCTGGTGACAAGGTTTTTATTGGCTGTGCATTCCGCTCCTGTCGTAGCTGCCTAAACCGAACCTGGCAACCTACCGGGTACAGGGGACCTACAGTTTATCGTGGAATCCGAACCATGGAAGCATTCTGGCATACTTCACATCACACAGCAATGGTATGCCTCGGTTGAAGGGGTGAAGGTCCGATTAAGGGCCTATGAAAATCCCCGGGATCCTCTCGATCCCCAATCAGACCCCTTAACCACTGAGCCCTGGACCACTCAGTATTTTTGATGAAATGATATGAATTCCTGGAACAGTAGTAGATTACATTTTGACAGAGTACTTGGGCATCAGGCAGGTTTTTCCCTGTTCGTTGCCGAAATGTTTGACTGCAGTTTAGAAGTCATTGTCTGTTGAAAATCTAGCATGCTTGAACCCATTCCAGTGCATTTTGTTGTATGAACTGTAGCTGTGGATGATACTTTGGCCTGCCTCATTATGGTAAACTAAAAATATCGGCCACAGCATATGAAGCATACTAGTTCTCCAAGAATGACTATGGCTGCTCTTTCTGCAAGAAAAGCATTGCAGTTTTTTTGGATTCTGAGGATACAATGCTTCTAGATTATTGTAAAATACTATCAGTTCTTTTCTTCACAGAATTGGCTGCTTTTATTGTTTGGGAAAGAAAGTAGCCATTATAAAAATTATCAGTTCGATACTTACCAATAGGTCATATCAGTTCCCAAAATCTTAATTTTTTGCTTTTTTTTAGTTTTGGTCCATAGTTGTGCAGATTTTTTTTAAGAAAAAAAGAATTCAATATGGTATAGCATGAACATTATTTTTTTTTTATGTATAATGAGATATTGCATGATTTTCAGTATTTTTGTGCTATAATGTTAACTAGCAGTTACCAGCGACTTAGTCAGCTTGAAAGTGTGTTATGGTATTAAAGTTTTTGTTACTATTCAGAGTAGACCAGCAGAAAAATTTTCTCTTTAAGATTGAAAATATGGTCAACTGCTTCCTTAGCTTTTATTCTTCAGTGAAAAGTGTACCTCAAAGCTGGGACATGGGTAACAATGGTGTAACATGCACCGAAAGATACAATTACATACATTACTCGGCGGCAATAGACATCTTGAGCAGAGTTTAACGTCATTATAGTCAGAATTCCGCTGGCAGCCACCTTCTGCACTCCAAATTCACTGTGTACCATGGAATGAATATAAGCAATCATTCTGGTCCAGGCTGTATTTCAATCTTACCACAATCTTTCTTTCAAATTTTGATTTTTCATATATGTTATGACATATTATGAACGGAAATATGGTGTGATACCTAAGATGTCACACTGTTTCGTATCCACTGCTGAAGACATCTTGTGACTTACTGACAGTACAACTTAAATTTTTTTTTAGGTTAAGTACTGATTTATATTTCCTACTCTGGAACTATTATTATTGATACAATTTAAGTACAACGCGATACACGTCACTAAATTGGTGCTCAAGGCAGCTGAAATTACTAATAAAGTTTCAGTTGTCATTCTGGTTCAAGCTGTATTTCATCCAAGGCACAAACTCCGCCAATATTGTCACTAAAAAATCAAGGGTTCTATCACAGCTCATTAATACATTCCCTATACTGCTGTAAGTGACGTCATTAATTGCGATATCACAATTTCAGATCATGATATCAAAACAACCGCTAAAAACTGGGTAAAAAATTTACCTTTGCAATATGGTGGTCGTAAAAGTGTGGTAAATAATGAATACATGTGGAACTGTATCCAGTCACATGAACCATGGCATCAGCATTATGATAATTAGAAAGTAACATAATTTAAAAATATATACTATAATGCTCATAAACATACACTGTACAATGGAAAGTCCAGAATTCATTACAATTTTTAACACAGCTTACCTTAGTATTTCAGTTCATGTTTACATCGCAATAAAGTGATTGTGTTAGTGCGCTTGCTTTAGTCCAGCTGCTATTAATCCTGAAAGTGTATAATAAAATTAATTATGATAATTTATGCTAAGCTAATAAGGAATCCTGATATAGATAATGCTGTTACTACTCGAAATTAATTCCGATGCGGTTAAGGCGTGTCCATAACGTTTGATTTTATATTAGCTTAGATAGTGGCAATGTTGAAATGCTACATGGACCAGAATGTTCTTGTTATAGCATGAGGCAGCAGGATTTTAGTTATTAGTAATGAATAAGTGCCGTTTTAGTGATGACATGTATCACGATGTAAAATACTCCTAACATGGTATCTTGAAACGAAATGTTCATTCAAGAAGAAGAAAATTAAGCGGAAAAGACAATAGATTTAATATTAAATGGAATTTGCCACATTGGATGGTAAACGAGTTACAACAGAAGTTCTACCGAATAGTGGTTCCCTTTATTTTTTTACCCCCAGCTCTTGTAGTTATGGGGGGGATTAGGGGGGAAAAAATTAGATTTTGAAAATTGAACCGGACGTCTGTCGGGTCAGCTAGTATGATAAATAAAGTAATACTAGCCGCGTCTTCATGCATAACCTTTTGACTGAGCTGGGTTGTAGAAAGTAAGGACAATACTGACAGCATTTCAACATTTGACCTACACAGGTTGCAATTCTATACTAGAAGTCATTAAGATTTGTAATAATTTCACAAAATATTTTTTATCAAAAATAGGCAACACGGAGCATTACACGTGGAGTGCAAAGAAAATGGTGGAAAATTTTATTACACATATAAAATAGACATAAAATAGAATATGAGGTATGTTGAGGTGCCGCTTATGCATTACGTTTACATGCGTTAAGTTAAAACACGCAAGCAAAAAAAGTGCATATGAACAAGAAATTTTATGTTTTCGTCTTCATTCAAGTTGATAAAGCAATTAAATTTTCAATATTTAATCACTTATATTTCTTCCACCATCTTATGTGAAAATTTACTGCAAATTTTATTCAATAATGCAGTTAATTTATAAAAGTTGGAACATACAAGTTACAAAAATCAGTCAGTGCTGCTGGAACTCCTATGGCAAAAACCGGGATGCACAGGCAGAAAAATACGCCTGGCGGAGCAATCCGACAATGCAGCTTGCCCCCGTCTGTGGTGTGCGTTACCCCAGTGGAATCCTAAGCGATTGCTGACGCATTTCTGCGACTCGTCGCGGCCCGCCCTAGTCTGCGCATACCTTTAGTGAATCGACTTTTGTGCTGGTATACTCTTATATTCTGAGGGCTAGCAACGTTTTCAAGAAAGAATTTTAGGTTCACTGTTTTTTTTTTAAATTTCTTTCTTATTGAAGTTGAGTAATGATGCGGTATGTCTGGCACCCAGGTTGCGTTTGCCCATACCTTCCGTACAGTAAAAATTGTGCATTCTGAAATCATTTTAAGACAAATTTTCTATGTCTTTTTATCAGAATAAATTTACAATTGGCAGACAGTTTTGTCATTGCTAAGATCTCGCCAAGAAAAAAAATATATATAAAGTACAGATTTATATTTCCAGCTTCCTAACTACTATTTGCCAAGTGCATCAGTTTCAGCACTTATAAACTAAACACACACATTCATATGTCAGAAGGTTTTAGCTTTTATTTCTAAAAGAAGTGTTTGTGATGTACGTAAAAAGCAAACAGTAAACATGACTCTGCCATGTACGAAGTAGGAAAAACTTTAAGAGTTTGCGAATTTATAATGGCAATTTCTAAAGGAACTATTCATTTTTTTTAAAACTATAAGTGTACATCCAAAATTTCTCATTTATATAGACACAGATTTCAGGCAGTTGTGAAGATGTTTCAAAAATTATCAGCCTAACAAATCTATGGTTTTAGAATAATTTAAATTTTTCAAAATCTCTATTGAGATCAATGTATTTATTCCATCAGCATTCAGTTGCCACTATCTTGAAGTGGTTGCGTGTCCAAAATATATACCTGTGTAAATGTAATCCTCACAATTCAATGAAAAATTTGAGCTAGAGCGACTGAGGTAAATGGTAGATGTTTCAATAATTCATGTCCTGTAGTTTTTCCACAGTAAAAAACATTTTCTGTAGCAGCTGCATCATTTGATACACTCTTTGTTTATGAATTCTCTCATCAAGTCTGTTTGAAAGGGCTTGATAGTATTATTTTACACATTTTTAGGTAAGATTCCTTTGGCATCCCTATTAGACTGATGCTAAGGTTTTGAATATTGAATTCTAATTCATAGTAAGTTGGAGTACATTATTGTTAAATTTCAAAATTTTATTCTGAAATACTTATTTTAACTAGTTTTTTTTATCTGTTTTTGTTGTACAACCATCTTCAACATTGCTTTTTTTGTTTTCAGTTCTTCATGTAATATGTACCGTGCATGTTCTTTTGAAACTAGTCTCAACAATCTGGCTCACTAACCTGCTAATGATCTAATAGCTTATCATAAATTTATCCAATGTTTTCTACTGTGGTACTTTATGGTCATTCTTCATATGGATCCACTTCAGATCTGGTACAACCATGTTTATATCCTACAACCAAATTTGTAACTATTTAATATAAAGGAGAGTACTCATTAATTTATAGGCACTTGGAATGAATTTTGTTCAGAATTAAAAAAAAGAAAAAAAGAATACACATCTTTTGGTGCATCATAGAAACTGATGAAATACGCATCTATTCAGATTGCTGCATTGAAGAAACTGTTTGAACTGCAGTTTTACATTCATGATTATGAGAGACACACTAGCCTAACGAGAGAATAATGTTGATACAAAAACTATCTATTGTCAAAACAATTTTTCAAATCAGCCTCGCATTTCTTATTTAAATTTGCTGGTGTCAGCAGGGATTTATATTCAGCGCTCAACTGATATATGCAGAAAGGAAGTGATAAAATGAAGTTTGGAAACTATCAGTAGGTCACAGAACAATTGTGGTCGTCATAATGAAGGTGTCAGATAATTTGATAATTCGGTGCTCAGACTTCCGCGGTCGTTGTCGATGTTATCTTGGTTGTCCGAATGGAACCGCATCAATTTATCGAAGCCTAACGTTTCAGCCATCATGTTGTGGCTTTCTTCAGAGGACTGGTTTCGATAAGTTGACGCGGTTCCACCCGGACAACCAAGACAACTTTGGTAATGGGCGGAGAAATAGGTTTCACCTGTCACCGGCATCACAAACCAATGAGCCTCGTACAGCTGAGATATATAAGATACAGCAGGAGTAGATGAGTGAGTATAAAAGAAAAGAAAAGAAAAAAGGTTTTGCTTTTAGGTAACAGGTTGTAATCCAACTTCTGCAATATTAGTTAGGTACTGGCTATCAGGTGTTAAGTGGTTTAAAAAAAAAAAAAAATCTAGAACACCGTTTGGTCAGATAATTGATGGTACTGTATCACGTTGTAAGGGTTTCAAGCAATTGTAGAGGGTTAGATTTAATTCTAGATGGGGATACCGCTGCCTTGCGACTGTTAACGTGACGTCACGTTCACGTAAAGTCATTCGCGTAAAAATATATATTGTGACCTTAGAGCTGTACAATATCAATATAAACTGATATCCCGAAGGTGGATCAGATGCAGGCGGCCACAGATGTCCGATAACACAACCAGATGTTCAATGTTTCAGGTGAAGCTCGCATTTCATCATCATCCGGCAGTGAACCTGCGAAGATTAGCAATATTTTCTAACATTTCTCTGATGAAATGCGAGCTTCACCTCAAACATTGAACATCTGGTTGTGTTATCGGACATCTTCGGCCGCTTAGCAGCGGCAGCCTGCATTTGATCCACCTTCGGGATATCAGTTTATGTTGATATTGTACAGCTTTAAATTATTGTGACCTTGCTACCAGTGGCGTAGCTAGCGTGGGTGACACCCGGGGCGGATATCGATGGTGTCACCCCTTGAATACTTAAATCCAAAATTGAGTATAATATATCATCTTGTAAGTGTAAAATATGATATTAATAAAATAATTTAATAAAAATTTATTGTTATTTAAAAATAATAGTTAATAAAATTGTAAGATTAACAACATTTGAAAGATATACAAATAAAAATAAAAACAATTGCTTTCACAATCCCCTCTTTCTAGCTTTAACAGCTGCAAACCCGTAAATCACATTTTCAAAATTAAAAATTTTATTTACTTCATGTTCAATAATCAGTATGGCAAGATTTTAGCCACGTGTTGATCACTGGTGATCGAAAGTGGTTTTAGATTAATTTTAACTCCTATGAAGATCGGGCCTTAATTGCCTGATACTGTTCCGCACCGTCACCGCACCGACACGTTTCTTGCTATTGGCGCTCAATCGATCGAAGTTTGTCCAAAGGACACGGCATGTCGTCTGACACCTGGCCATCATTGAATTGGTTTAAGTTTTGACGTTGTGGACCAGTGTCGATATGCTGGATGTGGAGAAGCGCATAGAGAGAGTTCGGAAATTTCCCTTTCCTTACGACCAAATGTTGTTATCATGTTATTGTTGGTCTTAAAACAAGTGTCTTTTTTCATCCATGTTCATAAGATGTTCTTAACATGTAGGAATTGTTCTAGCATCTTCGCATTAATAAATCAAAACGTTGCCAGAGTTGAAGATCAATTTTAAGACCCACAAAAATTGGAGCCGAGATCTGCATTTGTAACGGGGACCTTCCACACCCGAATCGCACGCTGTAACCATACGCCAGACTAATCTAGAAGTACTGAAACATATGTATTCAAACACATATAAGTTGATTCGTGTCTTTTGATAGCAAAAATAGATGGTATAGAAAAAAAGTATGTTCATTGTATCATGTTGGCAAACTTATTTTTCATTACACCTACATTCGGACTGGTGACTCAAATGATTGCGTGCGATTTGGATACTGAAGGTCCCGGTTCAAATCTCAGACTCGACTGTAATTTTTGCGGGCTTAAAAATTAACATTTACCTCTGGAAAAGAGTTTCTAGAACTTTGAGATAACATGAAATTATTATATTTATTATATAAAATCTTAACGACCAAAATTAAAATATGTTATAACCTCGTTCCTTACTAAAAAAAAAAAAAAAAAAATACTGAGTGAATCGAAAAGAACCTCAAGCAAAACAAACACGTCAAGTGCGAAGTGATTGACATTTCATTGCGATTGCGTTGAAATATGCGAGAATCTTTCATTCCGGTACAGTGTGATAATGATTTGTTAATACTGCGCTGGGATACTATTTTTGTACATAAAAGATCAACCAGATAGGTGATTACGTGAGTCAGATAAAAAAGTATTTTAATATACTTTCGTACCAAAACTGTGCAAAATAAAGTACAGTATAATAAAGTAGGGTGTCAAACCTACCTGTCATCCCCAACAATGATTCCCTGTAACAATCACTTGCAAACGTTAAAGGAGACTAAAGACCGGGTAGGAACACGGCCGAGCTATAGAAAATTGTGGACGCGAGGGGGCGAGCTGCCAATCGGCCGACTGTAGTTGCGGTGACGGTACAGACCAGTATTGGCAAAGTAGAGCTCGACCTTTACACCTAGCAACTGATATACACACTGGCGCAAATTAAAATCCAACACCCAGACGGTGTTGTGATAAATGAATGAAATTTGGCCCCAAGTATGCCCACATGATTTAAAATTGAAAGTTTTACATGTAATAAATAATAATATGAGAATTACGGTGCTATCTATTATGTAAATTGCTATTTTTTTTTAACGTACTAGTGGCGTACAGTGTGGTGTAACATGACACTTTGTTGTCCACGAGTTGTTGTTGGCTAAGTATGCTCAGGCGAAGAGTGACAACTCTCTACACCCAAATGTCTAACTGTGAAAGAGATCGGAGAATTGACGTGTTTTAAAAAAGATGCATCATATCGTGAAATCTCCCAAAGGATTGGCCGTAGTGCATTGTCAGTATACAGACTTGTTACACAGTGATGAAAGAAAGCTCTTATACTCCAGGTCTATACAGATGGATAACAGCACGTGAAGACCGCCAAATTGTGTGGGTGGCTGCTGCTGGTAAATGGTTGACTGCAGGCCAGATCCAAGCAGTCGTTAAAGAGAGAGTCACCCCCCTCCTCGGACGATTGAAAACCAATTGCTTGAAGCTGGAGTACACTCTCTGACCCCTATGCTGTGTGTCCCATTAATCTGATTTCATTGCCAGCATCATCTAACCTGGCGCAATGCAAAACACAAAAGTACAGGTGAATGGCGTACATTTGTGTTTAGAGACGAGTCTCGATTCTGTCTGTGGCAAAGTGGTGATTCACGACATGTTCGCAGGCGTATTGGAAAACGGCTTATCTGCTGTGATTTCAGAACATCACACAAGTGCAGTCGCCGGTGTCATTTTTTTGGCGGCAATCAGTTTCGAATGCATGACTGCGTCGGCTGTTGATGGCACAAGGACAGCCCACCACTATGTTGACGGGGTACTGCATCTTATTGTGATACACTTCATGTTCACCATTCAAATCGCATCTTACAACAAGATAATGTCCGTCCTCATATTGCGGCCATCGTTACACAAGCCTTGCAAGGAGTTTCGATCACAATTTGAACAGCACAGTCCCCAGATTTGTTCCCAATAAAGCATGTCTGGGACACAAGGAGTAGACACATTTGATCACATGGTGACCCAGCACAAACTGCGCAACAACTGACTGCAAAAGATATGCAGGCGTAAAGAGAAATACCCCAAGAAGACATTCAAAACACTTGTTGATTCAGTGTCGGCAAGGATCCACGAATGTATTGTCAAGTTGGACGCATTTCTTACTGAAAACTGTATATAAAGGTAATAACTTAGCCTGATCCATTTCCATTTGTTACCATTTCTTCTAGGCATAGCCCTGGATATATCTTCAAAGTTTCCTAAAATTCTACCATTCCTGTATGTATGTTGAGATTCTAATTTTTGCCAGTGTAACTATAGGGAGACCATAATATTTCGATATAAAATTTAAAAAATCTAAAACTACCCAATTATTTGTTGTTGAAACGTTATCATAGGTTGTATTTAAATGACTTCGCAAGGGATATCGAGAGGAAAGTTAACAGAAGTGGCTTGATCCAAGTAGAAGCAAATCCAGACCCAGATAGGGTTCCATCGGTGCAAACCCAGAATCCGTGTCCCACAAGTCGAGAGACCCTGGGAGAGACCGAACAGTCAGAGAAGCAACTCCACATTAAGTTCCTTCATAAAAATAGAACAATAAATGCAATATAAAAACAAGGCAATTTAAAAAAAAAAAAAAGAACGGCTTAGGTACTTTACATGAAGTACTTCACACGTGAAGTATTTTACTATCCGCCTAAGATACACGTAGCTACAGACTTCTAAATATGACATTGTAGGTACTGAAGACCGTCTTCACGTGTAAATTTTACATTTCTAGCGCCGCTCTGTAGCATATAAATAAAAATGTAAACGGCTTGAATGTTCGTTTAGTTTGATCAGGAACAAAAATTCGACATCCTTGTAGATTTAAGGAATACACCTGTATTCGACAGAGAGGTTACCCATAATACAAATTTTCTTCTTCTCTAAATTTATTATGGAAAATTCATAGAGAATCATACGCTTATTTATTTCATATTCTCGATCAGCAGAAAGCATAGCAAACTTACATGAACCTAGAATTTAAGTGCTTACTAATGTTACGATTTCGTTAGCAAGATACGCGGTTCCGACTTTTTTTATTTATTTATTTGAATGGCTTTCGGCCTTATCATCCACACAGCCAAGTTATTTGCGTTTTATGACAATTCACATTTCATTACTTTACAGTTCTATTTATATAGTTTAACAATTTACAGTTCATTTTCTCATTAATCCAGATTGGTGCCCTCATACAAACAGTAGTGAAAAAAAAAAAAAGCCCCCAAAATCCATGTCGTCGAGGGTGACCTTGGTGCTTTTGGGGGGGCTACAACCCCCTAGCCCCTCCCCCCCTGGATCCGCCACTGGTAGATTGGGTACAAAAATCCGGAGACTCGCTAACTAACAGACTGAAATAATAATTATTGAAGAGAGAGACAACATTAAGAATTCTTTTTATTTCCAGGTCTTAAAAATTGGAAATACAAAATAGCATTTTATATTGAAAGTAAGAAATGTCTTATACACCCTCAATTTCATCACTGCTGCTTCTGTGCCTACTCTTTTTTTTTTTTTTTTAAAGAAAAGGGACCATACATTTTCATTGATGATATTAATTTTAGCAAATGCTCTGTAACAGGAAATGTTAAAAAGCCGTGGCAACGAGCGTGTCACCGAGCATAAAGAGTGCGCCGATAATTCTGTACTTCGGTATTTTAAGATCTATAAAATGTATTATCAAACAAAATATGAGCTTTATTTCATGTCAATTGTTGGTTCACACGAGCTATTGCAAAGAAAGGATTCACAATTATTGACAATTCTGTAAAACTAACGCTATACCCTCAAAGTTAAACAAAACACGAATATAAGGAAAAATCAACAAATAATAAAAAAGTAGCAAAAATCCGTAGATATTTTAACAAAATCCGAAAATCCTAACTTTTAATAAAAATCCGTAGATCTATGGATAAATCCGTAGAATCGGCAGCTCTGAGTTACGGTTCCGATCGTTTTAAACACATGCTCTACAAAAACTGATTACCAACGACGGACTATACCATCAACGAACACTTGGACCCATTCGGATTGATTTGAAACCTGACAGTAGGCCTATTGCTAGTTTAATGCACAGTTTTTATTAGCATAAATTCGATCATGATACGATTTCATGTCGAATAGGTGCACTGTCGATAATAGGCAGGTACGCAGAGTGTCAATCGGATAAAGCGAAATGTAGTCAGTTTGTACATCACGAATCTGTCAGATAATAAATTCAAAAATTACTAGAAAAAAACTTCAAAGTACTTGTAAATCTTAGCTTGAAAGCTAATGGAATTCTAAATAAGCAAAACAATTTTGAAACCCAGACTACGCGTATTTCGACATACGCTTGGTTTTCATTTCCAAAGGAAAATCTAACATTTTTTTCTAAATATTTTCGAGGATTTACAATTTAACTGTCTAATTACTATGATTTTAGCAATTATATATAAACCTTAATTTTAAAACTTCCTCTTTTTATACAAGAAAACTTACATTATATCCACCGCCGCGGCAAGCACAACAATCAACGATTTCTTGTGATTATTGGAGCTACAGAGCGATACTCTCTTTTTTTAAGCTCACGGTATTGCCAACAATTATACTCTACTATAACGAATGAGCACAGCCCTCTGGATCGCATTTGAAAAAGCGCTAGATCAACCTAAAAACAAATATTCATAACAATAAAAGCAGACGTGTTTCGGCACGAAATGATAAAAGAAGTTTATTATTATTTTTTTGTGTCACACTAATTTCTATTACTATTTTAGAAATGCGGGTGTCACCCCCAAACGGGTGACACCCGGGGCGGACCGCCCCCACCGCCCCCCCCTAGCTACGCCACTGCTTGCTACGCTCGGTCACAATATATGTTTTTACGCGGATGACTGTACGTGAACGTGACGTCACGTTAACAGTCGCGAGGCAGCGGTATCCCCGTCTAGAATTAAACCAGTCATTATACAGTTTGTAAGAAATAGTTAGGGTAGGATCCCAGATTTATGTAGAAAGAGTATCCGAAGGAAGGTTTTTAGAAGCACAACAGATAGAACTGATACAGGTGCTACGAGGGTCATTCAACGCCTTACTAAAACCAAGAAATTGATAATTTAATAAGAAACGAGGCCTCAGATTTATTAAATTGTATCAAGCAATTTATGTTTTTGTATTTATTAGTTATTTGTCATAAAAAACTAAATTCCATTAATCCAATAAGCAACTTGTTGCAAACAAAAGATTTTGATCTAGCCACTGTACTTTATCTTTTACAAAACTGCAAAATAGTTTTTTAAGAATCTTCGATCGGATTCGTCCTTCGATGAAACTATTATTGACGCAAAAGAACGTGCTACCGAAATTGATGTGGAGGCTAATTTCGGATCAACAATAACACGACACAGTGTTAGAAGAACAAAATGAAACTTTTCATACGAAGCGCAAGATGAACTCATCAAACATCCAAAACAAAAATATAAAATAGATTTTTTTTTCATTTTACGATCAATCAAGCACTAGAACAATTTAGTAATCATAGCAATTTTCAATTGTTATCTTATTCTATACTATTATAACCTGTAAGCAAGCTGCGTGTTTCTCATTATTTGAACAGGAACTGCACAAGAATTACCGCAGCAATTTGGGTGGTGGTTTCAGTTTTTTTTTTTTTTGAGATAACGGTCACAGTTAAAATCTGCGGAAACAGGTAATGACTTATATTTACCGAGGTATGGAGGGAATAATTAAATAAATTTTTTGACATAAAATTATGAGATACGGATCACACTGTAATTGAGATGCTCACTCCTTGCACAAAAAACTGAAAAAATCACACAACTTAATTCTGTTTAATATTTTGACTTCGAATATTCAGTTTTCTTGAATGCAGTGCATAAACGGAATACCTTAATCAGACGTAATAAGGAATACTATTACCGGTGTTTTATTTACTGAAAAAAATGATGGATTTACCAAAGATGAATCTCTCTGGATTGTATATATTTGTCTTTGGTTATAATTTTCCAGTTTTATCAATTGTGATAAGTATAATTATATAGAATTTGTTACCCAAACCACTACATAATATTTAAATTCTTCAATAAGAGTAACAGAAGTGTTATATTTACGGTAAGTAATTTTGTTCTTAATATCGACAGTAAAGGGTTTTCAAGACACTGGGTAACCGAAATATATTAGGGAACAGCGATAAACAATTCGAAAGTGGAGAATAATATTTTGTGATGTATATTTATTTATTTTCCCATATGCAACATTTCCCAGCACCTAGTATCTAATCTGGGCCCTTATTTCCATTCTTTTACATTTACATATATTTGTATCTAATCATCATCATATATATTATTTCTATAAGGTATTTTTTTGTCACAAGCCTGTATCTTCCTTCATACTTAACCAAAATTAATGAATGAGGTGTCATTTTAAAGCTTATGGTCTCCACTTTGGTCACATCATATTTTAAGAAATGAAGTTTTCTGAATTCGACCCTTAAAGGGCAAAAATGTCAATATTTCTAAAAAGCTGTTTTCTGTGTTACGAGTCATTTATCTCACTGGATACCTATCTGAAATCGTTTAATGAAGTACCGTATCATTTTAAAGATTAAGATCTCCTCTTTAGTGACGTCATATATTAAGACAGATATTTTTCGGAATTTGACCCCTAAAGGGAAAAAGTATCAATATTTTTGCAATGCGTAATTGTGTCACGAGCGATTTATCTCCTTTAATATCTAACTGATATAGATAAATGAGATATCATTTTAAAGATTGAGGTCTCCGCCATGGTAACATTACATTTCAAGAAAAGAGTTTTTCGTTTTTCGACCCTTAAAGGGCAAAAATGTCGATTTTTCTAAAATGCGTTTTTTATATCTCGAGCCATTTATCTCCCTGGATGTCTAACCAAAATCGATAATTGAAGTAGGATTATTAGGAGTAATGTCTCAGCTTTGTGACATAATATTTTAAGAAAGAATGTTTTTGGAATTCAACCCTTAAAGGGAAAAAGTATAAATTTTTCAATAACGCATTTTTGTGTCACGAGCGATTTATCTCCCTTAATATGCAACGGGTATAGATAAATGAGGTATCATATCAAAGAATGAGGTCTTCGCCGTGGTAACATTATATTTTAAGAAAGGAATTTTTCGTAATTCGGCCCTTAAAGGGCAAAAATGTCAATTTTTCTAAAATTAGTTTTTTTTTTTATCTCGAGCCATTTATCTCCCTGGATATCTAACCAAAATCGATAATTGAAGTAGGATTATGAGGAGTAATGTCTCAGCTATGTGACATAATATTTTAAGAAAGAATGTTTTTGGAATTCAACCCTTAAACGGAAAAAGTTTAAAATTTTCAATAACGTATTTTTGTGTCACGAGCGATTTATCTCACTTAATATCAAACCGATATAGATAAATAAGGTATCATATTAAAGAATAAGGTTTCCGGCGTGGTAACATTATATTTTAAGAATGGAGTTTTTCGAAATTCGACCCTTAAAGGGCAAAAATGTCAATTTGTCTAAAATTCGTTTTTTGTATATCGAGCCATTTATCTCCCTGGATATCTATCCAAAATCGATAAATCAAGTGAGATAATGAGGAATAATGTCTCAGCTTCGGTGACATCATATTTTAGGAATGAAGTTTTAGGAATTCAACCCTTAAAGGGAAAAAGTATGAATAGTTCTACAACGCATTTTTGTGTCACGAGCTATTTATCTCCTTTAATTTCTAACCGATATAGATAAATGAGGTATCATATTAAAGATTAAGGTCTCCGCCGTGGTAACATTATATTTTAAGAAAGGATTTTTTCGTAGTTCGAACCTTAAAGGGTAAAAATGCCGATTTTTCTAAAATGCCTTTTTTTGTATATCGAGCCATTTACCTCCCTGGATATCTAACCAAAATCGATAAATCAAGTAGGATTATGAGGAATAATATCTCAGCTTTGTGACATGATATTTTAAGAAAATTTTTTTTTGAAATTGAACCATTTAAAGGAAAAAGTATAAATTTTTCTATACTGCATTTTTGTGTCACGAGCCATTTATCTCCCTTGATATATAACCGATATAGATAAATGAGGTGTCATATTAAAGATTAAGGTCTCCGCCATGGTCACATTATATTTTAGAAAGAATTTTTCGTTATTCGACCCTTAAAGGGCATAAATATCAGTATTTCTGAAATGCGTTTTTTGTGTCTTTACTCATTTATCTCCGTTGACAATTAAACAAAATTGATAAACGAGGTATCATTTAAAAGCTTCAGGTCTTCGGTTACGTTACCACATTTTAACCCTGCAGTAGTCGCGCTCTGAAAAGTCCCATTAGAAATGGCTTGAGTGGACTACATATGTAATCCACGCGACCACTGCAGGGTTAAGTAGAAATTTTTAAAAATTCTAACCTTGGAGGGCAAAAGTATTAATATTTTTACAATGCATTTTTCTGTCAGGAGCTGTTTATTTCCCTTGATACCTAATCGAAATCAATAAATGATGTATCGATTTAAATATTAAATTAGCCGCTATAGTCACATCATATTTTAAGAAAAAACTTTTTCCAAATTACACCCTTAAGGGGTAAAAATATCATCATTTCTCAAAGCTTTTTTTTTACCTTGGTTGATATTTTATAAAAGGAATTCAACCCTTAAAGGGCAAAATTATGAATATTAGTTATACAACGTGTTTTTTTAATTTTTTTAATACAAGCCATTTATCTTCTTCGATACTTATCCGAAATCGATAAATGACATATCGTTGTAAAATTAGGGTCTCCAGCTAGGTAAAATCATAAATTAAGAAAAAAATGTTCGGAATTTGGTGCTTAAAGTGGTAGCGCGTATGAGACTATTCAGAGCCAAGTCCCCTGATCTCAGCAGCGGATATCACAGAGATCTCAATAAACTGTTTGTTATTCAATAAGTAGCTTTTCTGATATATTTTTTGTTTGTTACGGAAACACTGTCGTTTTGCTATACAATTCCAATGTAAGCATTTTATTCGCACAGCAACAAATATTTCAGGGATGTTGTGTGCATTTTGTTAAGGTTGGTTTTATTCTACTAAGGTCAGTGACAGTTTGTTATAAATACAGTGTGTTTTAAATTTTCATAACTGTTTCGTAATATGTTGTGAGTATTTTGCTGCGTACCTATTACACTAAATGAAATATTTGTTACAAAAGTACGGTTCTACTATTCATTATATTACAAGCATTCAACCTCACTATTCATCGCATTTTATTCGCGAAATTTTCGCACGGGTCGTCTAGTATATATTATTTCTATAAGGTATTTTTTTGTCACAAGCCTATATCTTCCTTCATACTTAACCGAAATCAATGAATGAGGTGTCATTTTAAAGCTTATGGTCTCCATTTCGGTTAAATCGTATTTTAAGCAAGAAAGTTTTCGGAATTCGACCCTTAAAGGGCAAAAATGTAAATTTTTCTAAAATGCTGTTTTTTGTGTTACGAGTCAGTTATCTCTCTGGATACCTATCTGAAACCGTTTTATGAAGTATCGTTTTAAAGATTAAGATCTCCGCTTTAGTGACGTCATATATTAAGCCAGAAAGTTTTCGGAATTCAACCCTTAAAGGGCAAAAGTATCAATATTTTTGCAATGCGTTTTTGTGTCACGAGCGATTTATCTCCCTTAACATCTAACCGATATAGATAAATGAGGTATCATATTAAAGAATAAGGTCGCCGCCATGGTAACATTATATTTTAAGAAAGGAATTTTTCGTAATTCGACCCTTATAGGGCAAAAATGTCACTTTTTCTAAAATGCGTTTTTTGTATCTCCAGCCATTTATCTCCCTGGATATCTAACCAAAATCGATAAATGAGGTAGGATTATGGGGAGTAATGTCTCAGCTTTGTGACATAATATTTTAAGAAAGAATGTTTTTGGAATTCAACCGTTAAAGGAAAAAAGTATAAATTTTTCTATAACCAATTTTTGTGTCACGAGCGATTTATCTCCCTTGATATCTAGCCCATATAGATAAATGACTTATCATATTAAAGAATAAGGTCGCCGCCATGGTAACATTATACTTTAAGAATGGAATTTTTCGTAATTCTACCCTTATAGGGCAAAAATGTCACTTTTTCTAAAATGCGTTTTTTGTATCTCGAGCCATTTATCTCCCTGGATATCTAACCAAAATCGATAAATGAGGTAGGATTATAAGGATTAATTTCCCAGCTTTGTGGCATCATATTTTAAGAAAGAATGTGTTTGAAATTCAACCCTTAAAGGGAAATAGTATAAATTTTTCTATAACGCATTTTTGTGTCACGAGCGATTTATCTCCCTTAATATCAAACCGATATAGATAAATGAGGTATCATATTAAAGAATAAGGTCGCCGCCATGGTAACATTATATTTGAAGAAAGCAATTTTTCGTAATTCGACCCTTATAGGGCAAAAATGTCACTTTTCCTAAAATACGTTTTTTGTATCTCAAGCCATTTATCTCCCTGGATATCTAACCAAAATCGATAAATGAGGTAGGATTATGAGGAGTAATGTCTCTGCTTTGTGACATCATATTTGAAGAAAGAATGTTTTTGGAATTCAACCGTTAAAGGAAAAAAGTATAAATTTTTCTATAACCGATTTTTGTGTCACGAGCGATTTATCTCCCTTGATATCTAGCCGATATAGATTAATGAATTATCATATTAAAGAATAAGGTCTCCGCCGTGGTAACATTATATTTTAAGAAAGGAATTTTTCGTAATTCGACCCATAAAAGGCAAACAAGTCATTTTTCTAAAATGCGTTTTTTTGTGTCTCGAGCCACTTATCTCCCTTGATATCTATCCAAAATCGATAAATCAAGTACGATTGTGAGGAATAATGTCTCAGCTTTGCTGACATCATATTTTAAGAAAGAAGTGTTTGGAATTCAACTATTAAAGGGAAAAAGTATGAATTGTTCTACAAAGTATTTTTGTGTCACGAGCCTTATATTTCCCTTGATATCTAATCGATATAGATAAATGACATATCGTATTAAAGACTAAGGTTTCCGCCGTGGTAACATTATATTCTAAGAAAGGAATTTTTCGTAATTCGACCCATAAAGCGCAAAAATGTCAATATTTCTAAAATACTTTTTTGTGTTTCGAGTCATTTATCTCCCTGGATTTCTAACCAAAATCGATAAATGAAGTAGGAGTATGAAGAGTAATGACTGAACTTGGTGACATTATATTCAACCTCACTATTCATCGCATTTTATTCGCGAAATTTTCGCACGGGTCGTCTAGTATATATTATTTCTATAAGGTATTTTTTTGTCACAAGCCTGTATCTTCCTTCATACTTAACCGATATCAATGAATGAGGTGTCATTTTAAAGCTTATGGTCTTCCCTTTGGTCACATCATATTTTAAGAAATGAAGTTTTCGGAATTCTGACCTTAAAGGGCGAAAATGTCAATATTTCTAAAATGCTGTTTTCTGTGTTATGAGTCAAATATCTCCCTGGATACCTATCTGAGATCGTTTAATGAAGTATCATTTTAAAGATTAAGGTATCCGCTTTAGTGACGTCATATATTAAGACCGAAATTTTTCGGAATTCAACCCTTAAAGGGCAAAAGTATCAATATTTTTACAATTCGTTTTTGTGTCACGAGCCATTTGTCTCGCTTAATATCCTACTGATATAGATAAATGAGGTATCATATTAAATATTAAGGTCTCCGCCGTGGTAACATTATATTTTAAGAAAGGAATTTTTCGTAATTCGACCCTTAAAGGGCAAAAATGTCAATTTTTCTAAAATAGGTTTTTGGTATCTTTAGCCATTTATCTCCCAGGATATCTAACCAAAAAGAATAAATGAGGTAGGATTATGAGGAGTATTGTCTCAGTTCTGTGACATCATATTTTAAGAAAGAATGTTTTTGGAATTCTACCCTTAATGGGAAAAAATATAAATTTCTCTATAACGCATTTTTGAGTCACGATCGATATATCTCCCTTAATATCGACCCGATACAGATAAATGATGTATCATATTAAAGAATAAGGTCTGCGCCGTGGTAACATTATATTTTAATAAAGGAATTTTTCGTAATTCGACCCTTAAAGGGCAAAAATGTCAATTTTTCTAAAATGCGTTTTTTGTATCTCGAGCCATTTATCTCCTAGGATATCTAACTAAAATCGATAAATGAAGTAGAATTATAAGGAGTAATGTATCAGCTTTGTGAAATCATATTTTAAAAAAGAATGTTTTTGGAATTCAACCATTTAGGAAACAAGTATAAATTTTTCTATTACCGATTTTTGTGTCACGGGCGATTTATCTCCCTTGATATCTAACCAATATAGATAAATGAGGTATCATATTAAAGAATAAGGTCTGCGCCGTGGTAACATTATATTTTAACAAAGGAATTTTTCGTAATTCGACCCTTAAAAGGCAAAAATTTTAATTTTTCTAAAATGCGTTTTTTGTATCTCGAGCCATTTATCTCCCTGGATTTCTAACCAAAATCGATAAATGAAGTAGGAATATAAGGAGTAATGTATCAGCTTTGTGAAATCATATTTTAAGAAAGAACTGTTTGGAATTCAACTATTAAAGGGAAAAAGTGTAAATTGTTCTACAACATATTTTTGTGTCACGAGCCTTATATTTCCCTTGATATCTAATCGATATAGATAAATGACATATCGTATTAAAGACTAAGGTTTCCGCCATGGTAAAATTATATTCTAAGAAAGGAATTTTTAGTAATTCGACCCATAAAGCGCAATAATGACAATATTTCTAAAATACGTTTTTTGTGTTTCTAGCCATTTATCTCCCTGGATTTCTAACCAAAATCGATAAATGAAGTAGGAGTATGAAGAGTAATGACTGAACTTGGTGACATTATATTCGAAATTTTCGCACGGGTCGCCTAGTTTATATATATAACGTGTTAACATATAAACAATGAATGCAAGAAAAATTTGATTCAATTTCCAATATCTATTACATCTACTGTTATTAAACAAAATTGGTACCACACCACTACTACATCAACTACTACTGCTATTGTCCCTAATATTACTACTTCTAATACCATTGCTACTAATACTACTATTACCACCACCAATTGTCACAGCCTCACTTCGCTCCACTAATGTTCATTTTTCTTGGTGTTGAGTGCGCTCCAAAGGTAGAGTCCCCTGGAACCGGCAGCAAAGTCAGCGGCCCAGGCCATCAAGAGTTGACCTTCTGGAATACCAAGACGGCCCCAGCTGTCGCTCAGAAGGCGGCCTCTCTGGAGACCACTGAAGTCCCTCCGACGATTGATGTTGCTCATTGTCGTAGAATATCTTCCGTCAATCCGGTCTTGTCAAAGCCAGATTTCCAGCATCATTATTCCCTCTGCAGTTGTTTCTGGAATTAGCTTCCTCTATTCCACAATTTATAATTGTGTTCTCCTCTTCTGCTATCTGTGGCCTTTGATTTCGCTCGGCATTTTTCCTTTTTATAAATTTCTCCTTCCAAAATTTTGAGGCTAGATCAGCTGCCTCGTCCAGCAAATGCCACAAACTTTCGTCGCGCAGTATGTCAAATATTCTCCTACCTTGCAGCCGAGCTTGTTGGTGTTCTCTAAAACTGACTGTTATTTCACATTCCCATACCACGTGCTCCGGCGTACTCTCTTCACCACATTTGCACCTGTCTGAGTCCACAATATTTCGACTTCGGAGCCAGCTATTGTATGGCCCGTGACCTGTAATGTAGTTCACCAATCCGGGAGAGGGTTGAAGGTACTTCAACACGGATGGAAACATGTCATAGGCTCTTCGACCTGTTTCACTGTTGTTCCATTCTTGTTGCCATTCCGCCAATAGAAGTTTCCGAATGTGTATCTCCGATGTTGCTTCGCTGCCTACAATTTCTGCTACCTTATCTTGTTTCCCTTTTCTGAGCCAGTATATGGCACCCCATTTCCTTACTTCAAGGTCCAGTGATCATACACCAATGGCAACGGTTAATGAATTTGTTGCCACGGTTCTGTATGCTCCTGTCAATCTTAAAAGTATTCCTCGTTGGACACGTCTGACTCGTTGTTTTAGTTTTATTTTTCTTAGATGCTTTGCCCACACACTTGCTGAGTAGCCCACTAAAGAGGATAAAATTGCGTCATGGTATTGTCTTATTGTTTGGACTGGAACAGTGAATTTTCGTTGGCTATTATTAATGATTTTATTCGTGACCGCCACTGCTCTTGCTATTGTCTCCTCTAAGTGGGCTTCGAAGTTTAAACGTTCATCCAATTGAATGCCTAAGTACCTGCACACTGGGTTTTTACGAATTGATTAACCGTCGATTCTTATAGTTGGTTTTCGAGTCAGCTTGCCCTTGAGAAACATAAATGTTGTTTTATGTGGTGCTAAACTCAGATTGACTTTACTGCACCATTGGCTAAGGCAGTTAAGTACTAGATTACTGTTGTAATCAATTTCTGCTCTTGTTGCTCCTTCCACGAGTAGTAAAAGGTCAACAGCAAAAGCTATGAGACCTAGAAGTTCAGGTATTCTTTGTAATAGTTCGATCACTGGTTCCATCCCTATATCCCAGAATATAGGACCGCAAACTGAAACTTGCGGGCATCCTTTAGTAAGGGTCTTCGTGATGAACGAGTTCTGGCATCTCAAGGAAGCAGTTCTAAATCTGCAATAGTCCGTGAATGTGTTGAATAATCTTCTTGGACAACCAATCTCCCTCAGCCGTTCAAACAGGGCGGGCCACCATAAATTGTCGAAATATCAAAAAAAAATATGCCTATTACGTAGTTTTTTGTACTGCTAAAAGTTATTTCCAGTGTTAATGAGTGGTTAATGAATCGTAAATGTGAAATTTTAGACAGACATAAAAACAAACTGTATAAATTGAAAATCAACGATAACGCAGTTAAACCAAATAGTAGTACGAAATGTTTCTTTGACAGAGTAGTAAATAAAACTGACATTTTCTTCACTCAAGAAGAGAATAATTTGTTATGCAAAGGGTTAAAATACAATCTAACACCAAAACTTACAGACACCAAACTGTATAAATTGAAAATCAACGATAACGCAGTTAAACCAAATAGTAGTACGAAATGTTTCTTTGACAGAGTAGTAAATAAAACTGACATTTTCTTCACTCAAGAAGAGAATAATTTGTTATGCAAAGGGTTAAAATACAATCTAACACCAAAACTTACAGACACTAATGTTATTAACAATCTTGTAATGGACATAAAAATTGGTCTAGAATCTTACATGTTAGAACTAAACAAGTGAGAATAGCTCATGATTGTAATAATATTATTGAAAAAGAAATTGCGTTACAACCAAACATTCATACTAAAGAGCAAAAAATTATAAATAGTATTAATCAAAAATTAAGAGAAAATGAAGCCCTAGTAACTAAAGTGGATAAAGGAAACAGTATTGTAATCACCTATCTCAAAGAATATGTAAATAAAACTGTGAAGTTTTTTGAGGAGAGTAGCATTATAGAAGTAACTAATGATCCCACCTTAGATTTACAAAAGGAAATCCGTCAATGTTTAGCAAATTCGGATGACTTATTTAGTAAAGTACAAAAGAAATGGCTAGCAAATATGAACCCAAAACCTCCTGTTCTGAGAAGTCTATTTAAGGCCCAATTCACACAGAAGGGACGTGGCGCGGACGTCGGGCGGAGACGGTGTGCAGACGCGGCGCGGACGTGGCCTGTTCAGTCCAAACAGAAGAGACGCAGAAGGGACTCGCGCGACATGGTTTCTACCATGACTTCATCTGACGATGAAGATGTTTTAATCTTACTACATTTAAACATATTCAATATAAGAGTAGTTTCTGGGTTCATCCTTTATGGCTGAAGAAGGGGAGGAAGTATGGAATTTTTGACGTGATGAAAGAGTTGGAAATGTATCCTGAAGGTTTTCAAAATTTTTACAGAATGTCTCAACCATGTTTCTTTTATCTACTGAACAAAATTAAGGATGGCATACAGAAAAAAATCTACCAACTGGAGATCGCCAGTTTGTCCAGAAGAGAGGATGTTAATTGCATTAAGGAAGGTAATCAAAACACAAACCTTTATTTGAAAATAAAAATTACTAAAACGAAAGAAGTCTTTCAATGTATAACTATCTGTTTTCACATCAGTCTCTGTGCTTGATGCGTAGTATGTCTCCTCGATTTGATGATAATGTAATATAGAGTGGAGATTTCGATGTACCGATACCAGCCTCAGTTGTTGGCGTTATCAGGATGGTCGTTACTGGGTACAGACGATAAGTCCGAAGCATTCTGTCAAAATTCCTATTTTGATTTTACGTTTTTGTTGTGTTGTCATAGATTTAATATCTGCAATTTTTTTGCAAAAAAAAACCATATCTGGATCAAGTTCTAGAGCTTTTGGTTCATGTTTATTTTTTTAACAATTTATATTTTTGTTGAAAGTATTTCAACGTTTCTATAAACTGTGGAATTACCCAACTATATTGGCAGTGTTGATGGAAAACGCCTGAGAATAAAAGCTCCGTCAAAATCAGGTTCCGCCTTTGTCAATTACAAATGATTCTATTCTACAATATAACATCCGATTCTGTCACTGCTTGTTAGCAGTGACAGATGCGGATGGCTTATTTGTTACTATAGACATAAGCGAATACGGCCGAAACACTGATGGTCGAGCATTTAATCGCAGCAATTTTGGAAGAGCTCTACAACAACAGGGCCTTAAATTACCCGACCCTGCCCCTCTTCCTGGAGAAACAATGAAAATCCTTTTCTATTTTATAGCTGATGAAGCATTCCCACTGCAACCAAATATTATGAAACCTTTTTCTCGCAATCAATTATCAAACGATCGCAGAATATTCAACAACAGGTTATGTAGAGATAGGAAATGTGTGGAATGTGCTTTTGGCGTATTAACTTCAAAATTCAGGGTCTTGAATACATTAATATGTTGCTCTCCTAAAATTGATTTACTGATTCAAGCCATGTGCGTTTTGCACAACGCAATACGGAAATACGATGGTAAATTTTCAATACCTCACATTGAAAGCATTGTAATAGGAAATCCAATGACCGAAGGATATCCAAGAAGACAAAATGCAAAATACGTAAGAGAGTATTTGTGCAAGTACTTCGTACCATAAAACGTGCACCCATTCCGTATCAGGATAGATATTGTGTATATTAATAACAGTTGCTATAATCTGATTTTTTAGAAGCTTTTTACCACCCTTGTATGTACCTAACAGAAATAAACTTTATAAATTTTTTAAAAACTTTCCTGTTTCATTTAATTCCTTAGCGATGTTTTGCCAGTACTGTCCCGTACATTACGATTGCAATAATCAGAACGATTAAAATCGTACAGTTCGGGAAACTTCTCAATAATTTCACAAAATTGTATATTAAACTCAAAATTATCAGGCATTTTTATAACTGCGAGAACGCGTCGCTTGGAGGTCCGCGCCCGTTCATTGCGCCTCTCGAGACTTCGAAGAGACGCGGCGCGGACCTCCAAGGGGCGCGCCCGCGCCCCACCGCCTCTGTGTGAATTGCGCCATTTGTTTAACACAGGAGCGACCTCAAAATGCGCCGCGTCTCTTCTGTGTGAATTGGGCCTAAGATACACAAGCAAGGTCACCCGATGGATAGCGCATATCACTCAATAACCAGGCGACTACACCAGAAAATTAAAGATAATTTTGTATTCGAACATAATTTCTCAGTTAAAAATAACATCGATTTGGTTAATAAAATGAAATGTTTAGAATACACACCCAGTACTAGATTAATCTGATTCGATATAATAAATCTTTATACTAATGTACCTACAAATGTAGAAATAAAAATCATCGAAGAAAATGTGTTAAAATATAAAAAAATGATGGAATCACAAATTATAGAATTGATTAATTTATTACACATTATATTAAAATACAATTATTTTACCTTTAATGGAAAATTTTATATACAAAACCATGGCCTAGCAATGGGTAATCCCTTAGCGGGAATCTTAGCCGATATTTTTATCAATGATTTAGAGACTAAATTTTTTAACTCTGATTCACTGGTACTGAAAGAGATACGATTTTACGCTAGATTCGTAGATGATTTAATCATAGCATTTGATGGGAATGACGATGATTTAGAAATTTTATTTAACAATTTCAATCGTCTTCATGAGAACATCGTATTCACCAAAGAAATGCAAAATGAAAATGGGGTGCTCAATTTCTTAGACCTTAAACTTGAAATAAAAGACAACAGTATAAATTTTGATATTTATCGTAAACCGTCCTATACAGATAACATCATCCCTGCCGATTCTGCACGCCCAACATCGCACAAATTAGCATATTTCCATTCTGCAATCAATCGAGCTTTAACAATTCCCCTTACTCCCACTAAATTAGGAAAAAAATTAACATTATCAAATCCATTGCTACCAATAACGGATATAATAAACAGATAATAAATACCATCATAGACAAGAAAACCCGTAAACCGTGCTCAACATTAACAAAAAACGGAGACATCCAAAATATGATAAAAGACAACAAATTTATTGTGATTCCCTTTCTAGGAAACATATCGTATAGAATTAAACGCCTTTTAGTTAAAAAATACAGTTGCAGTGTAACATTCTCTACTCATAACAGTATAAAGAAAAACATTAGACATGCCATTAAAATGACGAATGACCCCTTTTCCAATTCAGGAGTTTATAAAATTACATGTAAAAATTGTCCTCAGTATTACATAGGGCAAACAGGCAGGCAAATACAAATCAGATATAAAAAACACATACAAAAAAAGAAAAACAGCAACATTCCTAATTCCACATTTGGCGAACATCTGTTAAAGGCAAACCACTCGGCGAGAGGTTTAGAAAGTACGATAATTCTACACAGAGAAAAGAAAGGACGTAAACTAGACCTATTAGAAGAATTAGAAATCTTTAAGCATTTAACGAAAAATGATGGTAATATGCTTAATGACCAGTGGGAATTAGCTTAACAAATAATTCTTAGAAGCCTTCAAGCCAGTAATTTCAACTGAATAACATATTTTAATACATATGTCTATAATGTTCGATTCTCCTCGAATATTCTATAAGTTAAGTAATTGTTTATATATATGAAGTAGATTTTAACCAATTTTTAAATATTATGTTATAATTTTTATTATGTCACATTTAAGGACTTCTTTTAAATAATCTTAGCCACGATAACATTTTAGGAATAGCGCAAACTTGCACCTCAGCCCATCATTCCATAATGCAATCTTTACACAGTAAACTAAATTTTCTTTTTAAGAAGCCATAATAATATACCACGTAGCGCCATCTAACAAATTTACGAAGTTCGTTGATTCACATCTAACTGGTCAGTTGGCGGAAGTCGCCCGCCTCGTACAGATGTTGTCTAGTAGACGGAAGGAAGAATCGTGACGATGTGCAACTTTCGCACGAAAGTGACTGAATTGTGACAATGCTTTCGCCTATGTAATTTTAACGTATGTATAATGTCATATTTTAAAGATAAAAGCTGTATGTATATATTTTATCATAGTGCAATTTTAACATGAATTTTTGTTTAGGTGTCATACTTCTGAAGAAGACAAACCTGTATTTGTCGAAACTGCAGTAAAGTTTTAAATAATAAAAAACTTTTAAGCAACTGGTGGCGTTTTCGTGGCTTTATGCTAATATAAAAAAGTTTATTTATAAGTTTTTAAAATGAAGTCTTCACGGGTGTACCGCCGGATAGTGTTTTGAAAACACGATATTTCGACGACTAGCTCCGTCGTCTTCATCAGATATCTGACGGTCAGCTGACCTGTGCAAATGTCTCGACACCTGATGAAGACGATGGAGCTAGTCTTCGAAATATCGTGTTTCCAAAACACTATCCGGCGGTACATCCGTGAAGACTTCATTTCAAGCATACGCCGGGAAAGTCTCCGTTCTTACAAATAAGGTTTTAGTTAGAAAATTGCTAAAAATACGAGGTAAAATTTCAAAATATTTTCATGGTAGGCCGCGCACCACAGATTCAGCCAAAGGGTCTACAAATTCTAAATATTGCCTTGACACTTGTAATAATTTTGGAGGGCAAGGTACAGTCTATTTTCACGAAATATTTTGTAAAAGCAAACCCGTTCACTTGGTGTTGAAGCAACACTAACGGATCGGTATACGTGAGACCGAGCGTGGTGGGTGAGCGGAACACTGGCCTCGTATTCGGGAGGACGCCGGTTCGAATCCCCGTCCAGGCATCCAGATTTGGGTTTTCCATGGTTTCCCCAAATCACTCCAAGCGAATGCCGGGATGCTTCCTTCAAAAGGCCATAGGTGAATCCCTTCCCGTTCCTTGTCCCCATTCCCATCTCTCCTCTAATGACCTTGACGTCGACGAGGCGTAAAGCCATAAGTAAGGAAAAAAGCTATATGTGGCGGATATAATTTGGCTGCAGTGGACGAGCTTTAATCAGACGTCGTGGTCGGCCGTACATCGGACGTTACTCGAACGAAATTCAGTTGTAATGCACAACCGATCTAACTTTGTCAGGATAGCCTTGGCAGCGGTTTTTTAAAAGGAAGCCGCATATTTGATTTATTTAATTTAATTTAATTGCGATGGAGCACAGGCTCCGGTGGCAATTTCCCTACACACCCATCTTCCCCCTATCCTGCACCTACCTACATTTGCCCTCTACAAATTTTATCTTTAAATTCTTTCAAAGTTTTCGGTAAATTATTCATCATTTCTCTTGGTAACTCATTCCAATCCCTGACACCCTTACTTAAAAAAGAGAATCTTCCCACACCCTTGTGCCTGAAATCGAGTGCCAGCTTGTGGTCATGGTCATCTTTTCCCTTCCATGCACTACTTTTCATACCTATTGCAATATCTTTCCATGCCTCATCACCAGTATATGCCCTGTACACTCCCATGACCCTCCTCATCCTCCTCCTGTCTTGCAATGAATCCCATTTCAGCTCCTTTATCATATCCGTCACTGATTGCATTCTGCGATAATTTCCAGAAACAAATCTAGCAGCCCTTTTTTGCACCCTCTCCAACTCCTGTATTTGATACGTAAAATGAGGGTCCCATACTACACTACCATATTCGAGCAATGGTCTGACCAAAGTTTTGTAACCCAATTCCTTGACTTCTCTCGTACATCCCCTCATCACTCTCTCCAACAAGTGCAGAACTTTGAAACCTTTTCCTACCACCTGTGCTATGTGTCCTGCCCAGTTAAGTTTGTTATCAAAAGTAATTCCAAGATATTTACATTTCAAGTCTTCAGCAAGCAATTCTTTCCCCACCTTATATTCATAATTAACCTTTTGTTTTTTATTTGAATATCTAATAAGCTGACTCTTCTTTGCATTTATCTTCATTCCATGTTTACCAACGCAATTAGATATCCTGTCCAGATCACCCTGCAACTGTTTACAATCCTCTATCGTTTTGATTCTTTTATACAGCATTATGTCATCTGCAAACAATCTAATTTCAGATAGTAAACAATCAACACAATTATTCATTAGAATAATGAATAGCAATGGTCCCAATACGCTACCCTGTGGCACACCCATTTTTACTTCCACTTCTTTTGATACTACCTTTCCTACCCTAACTTTCTGTTTTCTACCATACTCCATTCGACTTCTCAGTAGGCAGCAGCAGACGTTACGAGTAGCCGTAGGTCCAAGCCCTACATGGGATCCGCGAGGGCTTTAAAATACTTTAGACGCTGTATAGATAATTGTTGTAATTCCTTGACGTTTCTCCTCAATGTATGAGTTCAGCCTCATACCGAAAAAGTTTTCCTCTTTGTATATCTCCAATGCCGCACCATTTATTGTAATTTCTAGGTCACTTCCCTGAAACTACTTTCGTATGAATACAAATATTTTACTTCTATTTCGATATTTCTACACCTCTATCCATCATACACTTAACTCAGTTGCGTCTCTTGCGTTTGAGTCTTATCCTTGTCAAGATGGGAGTCATCAGCATATTGAAGCAAGGATACTAGGCCACTCGGCTTAATATCTTCTGCAGATAATTCAATCGATTTTACTGGTAATTCCTCTAAAATTTTGATGCAGGATAGTGGTGTGATGACTTTGATTCAGTGACTTGCGCGTATCAGTTAAAATTTCTAATTTGAATAAATTTTTACTATCGGAGAGTTTAATAGTGTTTAGACAATGCGATACATTTGCTTTATTTTATTGCGATTGAACGTCACTAATCACAGTAATACTTCTCTCACTCACCTGGTATCCCCTGATCTCATCGGCAATAAAAAGCGAAAGCATCCTTTTACGTCTAAAATTCAGATGAAGTGCATGGCGAGTATAAGGCCGGCCACACACAGAACCGGGCGGGGCAGGGCGGGGCAGGGCATTTTGCCCCGGGGCGTCTTGTGCGACGGGAAACGCACGGGCGCCTATGGAGCATCACACACAGGATCGGTCGGGGCAGGGCACGTCGAAAAGACGCCCAGGGGCAAAATGCGAAGCTGAAACAAATTATGCCCCGGGGCAAGTCGCTGCCGGGCAGAACGTTCTGCGCATGCGCTGTCACGTGACCCACCCTCTCTCCCCGGGCTCCACTATCTCGCGGTGTTTCGAATATTCGACTGATCTGTATGTCTGTATGACTGTAAGATTTAAAATTTATATGACTATACAGTGTTATTATATGGTTGAATAACTAATGCTCAGGAAAAAGAGGACCAACATACATTCCTTAAGGTTATCAAAAGCCGCTCCTCTGGGGGTATGGCTGTTCTCCAGTTGATATTTTGCTTTTCTATTCTGCTCCGAATGCTCTCAAGTACAAAGTCGAATGTCGAAATTGACATGCGACAATAATCAAAAAACTTGTCTGGGTTCGGCTCGAAGCTCAGAAATAAAACTTCCTATATTCCTTTTCAGGTTTATAGGGTGTACCCACATGTCTTTGTTGTTAACACTGTGGTCCAAGAGCTGCAGATAGTTCCAAATTAACAAAACGGTTTCCTCATGTTCATCCGATTCAAAATGATACACTACACACCAGTATGCTCCCGTACTGACAGGTGACTGGGTAGCGAAGAAAATTTGCTAAATGTTTGACTTGTCGTGCCCCGCCTCGTTCTGTGTGTCACAGCAGCACGACAGGGCAAATCAGGCGACTCGTCGCGCCCCGCCCCGCCCGGTTCTGTGTGTGGACGGCTTAACTGTACCTTCCAATGCAGACCACGTCAATCCAACCAATATTCGAATTTTTAGTCTGCAAGAGAAGCCTTTCCAATTTTTTATTTGTATATCTGATATGATATCACTAGACCTCGAATTTTTAGGTTCTAAAAATCTTATTTTAGGTGTCTAAAATAGACTCTTTCCAATGCAAAATAGGTTAAAAAATATCAAAATAGGCTATCATAACTGTGGTTATATCTATGAAATATCACGAATAAAAATTATTTAAATTGCAATGTAACATAGTGAAGCGTAATTAAGCGGAACATCACTGCATTTAATTTCTTTTAGCTGGCTGGGATTATCTAAAATCAATAAAACTCTTAATAAGCATTTGTCACGTTTTTCATATCAATGGGGAAATAAATTTGGAATACACAACTGTTAAATGTTGATTTACGGATACAAAAATTCTTATGTTAATATGTACGCATTTTTAATATATATTGACATTTTTACTGTATGCATATTGATTTTATTCCATTATTTAGAAGCAGATAGTTAAATTTACAACGGAGATAGTTGTGTAAACATCCCAATGGTCGTGATGGGAATGTGGAGCTCTACCTACATGAATCCTGGGAAGAGCAGCAGGAACCGTAAAGTCCTGTGACCTTTACCCTTTAAGATTTTAGAATTAGTTGCCGCACACAGGCACAATAACAGGGCTACGAGACATTAGGAAATTCCTAGGCATGCATTACTATTTAAATTCCTGTCTGGTGCCCAGAAGCTATGTTCAGGTTTGTAGAAGGATGCCAATCGTATTTTTCATTAAAAACTTAATAAAACTACATGAATGGCAATTACTCTATTAAAGTACAATACATTCATTTTCCATTGATCCCAATATAAGAGACCGGCTCTGTGGGATGTAGAAGGTTGTTAATTTACAGAAAAAATAATACACACACCAGAAGATTTACAATCATATCATACATGGTAAATTAATTATGTCAACTACATTTACACAAACTGCTGACAGTTTATTTAGTGGATACCTTAGAAATAAATTCTTCGACAGAGTAGAAGGGGTTGTCAATTAAAAATTCTTTCAATTTTTTCCTGAATTTATTCTTATCATGAAGGAAGGAATATATGGAGACAACGCAAGGGACCTTCACCACACACTGGAGTGAAACCGGGTAGAGAGAAGTGGGGTGGGGAGGCCGCCATATTGCTAGGTCGGAGAAACACGGGAAATGGCACAAAAACCTCAAGGAAATCATAATACAACCGTGGCACCGCAATTTGATGATGTATTATTATGTAACTCGACGAGACACATCAAAAATGAAGAATAAAATTTTTTGATATCGTGCTTAGTTCTCCAGATATACTGTCTCAAAGTTAAGTGTTTTGGGCTGAAATTCAGAAGAAATATTTCCCCAAAGTCAAATTTGATGATAAATTCTTATCCATTACCACGATACAAATCGAAAATAAAGAATAAAATTTTTCGATATCTCGCGTAGTTCTCGATATATAATGTCTCCAAATTTAGTTTGTTAGGTTATGATGCGGACTGGACCAAAAGATAATTTTGTTGCACTTGCAGATTGGGTGTTTAAATGCGGCCTGCAACATAATAAAAATGTCACCAAAGTTACAAGGAACTATACCTATAACTAATTTTTGATAGTTGAAATCTAGAGACCTAAAGGAGATATCAAAAAAATTTACTCTTGGTTTTTGATTATTTTCGTCAATTTACATGAGAATCAATCATCAAATAGCATCACCATGGCCATAATAGTGCTGCCCACCTCAACACACAAAATTCAATTTAAGCTACAGTTCTAGCTACAACAATTTCGGGATTCATAGTTCACGTAGCATAAATTATCACAACTAATTTCAACATATACTTTAGGTACAATTAATTTCATCGTACACTTTCAGTGTAAACTGAAACTTGAGTAATGCCTGCATAATTCTATATTCACTGTGTCGCGATGTAAACATGACCTGCTTAAATTAAATTTTCAATACTTGTCTACAATAAGGCTAGCTTTTCAGGTGCAAAATGTAACATATGCTAATTGTCTACTCTACACCAACAAAAATTTGAGAACGATATGATTCTATTGAGAGCAATGAATAAATTTATAGCGAATGACCCTAATGTTGCAGTTACCTAGTCAGATACTTCAAGAACGATAATTTCAATGTGACTTACTTATGAAACGCTATTACAGGTTTTTTTCCTATCTTGTCTGTTTGTGCAATCATATGCAACAAAACTTAGCATTATAGAAAACTTTAGAATATTAGAAAGTGAAATATTCTCAGCAGTATACACAGTACAAACAGCCCAATATTTTGGCACTCCTGTGGCCGCCGCACATGCTCTGTAGGAGACGAGGTTTTTTTTATGAGGTTTCGCCGATTTGGCGTTATTTCGTCTCCGTATATTCCTTCCTCCATGATTCTTATCATCTGCTAGACATTTAATGTTTGTTGGGAGCTTATTGAAGATATGTATCCCTGAATATCGAACCCCCTTTTGATCAAATGACAACGACTTGTAATCCTTGTGAAGATTATTTGTATAACACTACAAACATGTATTTATTATTATTAATAATAACATTTTATACATTTATTCTCTAAACAATATCATTTAGTCATGAAACATTAAATGAAAAACGAAAATTAAAACAATAAAACTAAAACATTACTTTTCTAGCTTTTTTGTCAGCAAACTCTCTTATAAGACTGGCAAAATCTAGGTATTCTGTAACTTGATTTTCTATGGACAGTGAGGCTAAACTAGTTAATCTTGTTTGACACATTGTAGACCGAAAGTACGTTTTATCAGTTTTAGTTTAGAAAAACTGCGTTCGCCACTTGCAACAGTCACTGGTATTGACTATTTCCAAAAATGAAATAAAATATTATTTTATACTGTAATAAAGACCATTTGTTGGCTACCGTTAAGAAAAACGTGAGTTGCCAAAAAAGGGAGGGGGGAATTATTAAAATCTAAAATAATTCCTGAAAATGGAAAATTACATATAATAATGATGTTAAAAGGGGATCTAATAGGTTACTAACTAGAACCATGAATTTCAGACACAAAATAAAACCTCATTTATTGAGTCTTATGGCCTTACAAGGTCGGGTAGTAATTAACGTTACGTTAAACACAATTAGATCAGCAAAAACAAGCAATACCCGACGTTTACAATTCGCCGGAGTAAGCAAACAAAACTGAATGAAATATCTCAAACAAGTAATAAAAACAGCAAAGTTAACATTGAAATAACATGGCAACACAGGCCATCAAATTGAAGCTAACATTTTACTGTACAAAGGAAAATCCCAGGGGGCGCCGTATAAAGTGAATGAAAAGCATCAAAATTGAATTAACAAACAGCAAGATGCTTAAGAAAAAATTGAATCGAAATATAAATTCAGCTAGCTCAGAATTTAAGTGGCGGGAGCAGAGTCTTAACCCAGGCGTCGCTTAAGGGCACATAAGTCTGTTAAAATCCACTGAATAGTGACCGTCGTTTCTGGTACATTACCATAGAATCATCGCCGTGATGGTGAGCGACAAACACAATGCCACTGCAGCAATGGAAGCTAAATAAGCGGCTACGACCGCGTTATTAGCATAACTTCCAAATAATGGCAAGCATGCCACTCGACATCTCGCTTTCCCAAAGCAAGAAATGATCAACCACAATGATCATCAGAGAGCGTGCCGGGCTGACACGTCTATTCACCAGCTCGTCTTGGACCCAAGTCACGTCCGTTCATCAGCTCGTCTTGGACAGAAGTCACGTCCGTTCATCAGCTCGTCTTGGACAGAAGTGATGTCTAAAAATGGCTCCTTCTTCTTCCTCGGCTAGTTGCTCGCCACATGTAAAAGAACTCCACGGAATTAGTATTGTAGACCCCAATAAATGTTCAGGATTGGCTATCTACACATTTCCGTCGTCACGTGTTTAATATCATGCGTCGCATTCGCCGTTTCCTTCGCGCGTTTCCTACGTGGCCTTCGGGGTAGTAGCGGGGTAGGGGTAGGTCACCGCCCGATTTCGAACGGGACTCAAGCCGGGCTGTCCCGGCGCCATCGAGTCGCCTCGCCTGCTCCATTGTTCCTCTCTCAACCGCCGAAATGGCAGTTTCTAGCCTTCGATATTCAGCCCTTCTGAGCCATGCGTTTACAGAAAAATTGATTTACAATAAAATATACCTTTGGCCGCCCTGGTTTTAAACATACATTTAACCTATCCAGACAACCCTCATTATTTACAATTAATTACACGTTGCAAGACTAAATAATTAATAAATTTGAATATAATAAAAAAAGGAATTATGAATATAATTAATAATAATTTAATTATATTCATTGTGGGTGACACTGTCACACCACAATATACCTGCTACCCAATCAAAATAAAATTATGCCAATAATTTTATTTGAACTATTCTAACCCTACAGTTGCATCAAAATCATTGCCTACACTATAGTTTCATGGTTCCAGCTCACTCGAACTATCGCATACATGTGACCTCTTTAAATATGTAAATACGACACGTGACTCTGGTTAACATAAATAATGAAATGTCTTATCCTAATATGCAAAGTAAAACATCATAAAACATTGACAGGTACATAGATGTAAATGAACGACAAAATAGATCTGTTCAATCAATAAACAAAAAATGATGTAAGCACAAGATATTAACATTAAAACTAGACAACTCAATTAATTATTTACAACGGGCTATGCAAATCTAGCACATGTGTTGAAGTTAGATACAGCAACAACAAGAATAAAGAATGCACCGAATGTCCATTATCAAGGCCGACACAAGTATGCCGAAACCACATAACATGAAAATCAAATGGAAAAGAAAAATCTTCCGCGAATTTACATAATTTAATCCTTCCGCGAATTTACATAATTATCCATACAATACAAAAGAAAGACGGTTCTCGCAAAATGAACTATATTATGCTTTCCAAACTACACTCGTAGCAAAGACATTATAGCGGTGAAACTAAGCGATCAGCTGTTTCCACTTTGCCCGCTCTGTTGTTGTCAGTAAGCGCTGTCCCGTTAAGCTTGCGGCTCAGGCTACCTGTTTTCGTTTAACCTGATTGCAATCCTTCCAGGAAAACTGGCGGTCGGCACAGCTGCTATCCCAAACAGCTGAGCGTCCTTTACCTGTTCTCGCTGCGTTAGCGCTACGCTTGTTAGGCAATTACGTGTCTCAAGACTGACACTCTTACTTTCTAAACATATGCTCTATGTTATTACCTAACTAAATGTACATTGATCCTTAAGCTATATTTACAAACATCCGTCCAGGAACTTGTAGCCTATGCGTGTGAAACGGGCGCAAATTCCGGGCATTATGCGGGCCGAGCTCCGTTCTGCCGTCGGTCAGCATGTAGCAGTTTGGGGAGATAATCCGCGCTACTGAGAACGGTCCCGAATACAGCAGAAAGAATTTGGAAATTAATTTTCGCTGTGCGTCAGACGGGGTCATAGTCCTAAGTAGCACCTGCTGCCCGACGCTAAACGTTTGCGTCCGCAATCCGTCGTGCTTGCGTTGCCGCTTCGTAGCTTTCTCTACCAAGAATTCATGTGCTTTCTTGATGTCATCCTCGGGATTCTTCTCGGGTTGATCCTTTAAATTTTACATTGATACGAATCAGACGCAGTCTCATCCCGCACGAAATGATCGCGAGTTTCTCATTACCATCGGCATAGCTTTGGCTTTGACTGTGGTGCTGTCGTCAAGTTTCTCGTCAGTATCGGCATAGCTTTGGCTTCCGTGCTGGCGTCAAGTTTTCCTTTTTCC
The DNA here is from genome assembly GCA_031002005.1 of Vandiemenella viatica. Taxonomy (NCBI): domain Eukaryota; kingdom Metazoa; phylum Arthropoda; class Insecta; order Orthoptera; family Morabidae; genus Vandiemenella; species Vandiemenella viatica. The sequence continues at coordinate 145,100,047 of JARYHS010009186.1, read as the reverse complement.
CGCATTTTGTCGGTTGGGTTCTGTGGTATGAGATTTTGCTCGTCAGCTGATGCGCATATAGCTCTTCCTCCGTTATTCAAATTGCCTTCGCGTTCCGTGGTGTCTTGCATTGGTTTGGAACTATTTATTCCAAGGCTCTGCTCACAGGCCTCATGTTTCCAATGCAACACCTCCGGAACCAAATTTGTCACCGTCTTATTTCCCCAATCCATAATGACTTGACGTTTTGCTAAGAGGTCGCATCCAACGATCACATCTTGCGTCAAACCGGGTACTATAAGTAGTGGCAACATTAACTCGCTATTCGCGACTTTCACGGGGATTAGCGCTTGCGTGCTAACGATCTTTTCTCTCTTTCCTATTGCAGGAACCACCGTTACTTGCGTTGTGGGAATTACTTTTAGCCGCGGATTCTTATCTTTCAAGCGTAGCAGAAATTTCTTAGACATTACGGAGACAGACGATCCCGAGTCAATTAAAATATTCGCCCGTATGCCATATGCAATAATATCTACACGGGGACACTTCGCGCGCGCCATGAGGCTGTCGCCGGATACCATATCTTCTTCTTCGTCGATATTTTCCGGTCCTTCGCCGCGCCAATATTCCAAACTGCCGAGGCAAATGCTGTCGGCGTTTGCAGCGTCCCCCGAAAAATCTCATTGTGACGGCGGGGAGTTAGACGCGTTGTTAACGCCGCCCACATTCTTCTCTGTCGCCTTTGCACATATTTCCGGTTCCGCGTTTTTCAATCGAGATCGCGTTCACTGGAAATTCTTGTGGATACGCGGGATCGGTTGTTTCCCGACCGCTGATGATTTTTATCATCCTTCCATTGTGCATTTCCGTTCTTCCATTTCTTCCCTCCATTACGATTGCCGGAATTTTGATTGGAAGATTTCCCATTCTGTCCATCAGCATAGGAAGCTTTATTGCCGCCATGCGGTCGCTTAGACTCGCTTTGCGCTTCGCCATGGTTTCGTTCCGCGTCTTGTCTCGCCAGATTATCGGCCATTTTCCCGATTCTGTCTAGGTTACCGACGGTTTCTAGCAGTTCTGGTATCGTACGAATGACCACGGGGTTAATGAGTGACTGCACTTGTGGACCAAAGTGCGCGATCACCATCTCTATGAATTCTCCGTCCGTCATTTTGTCGTCGAATTGCCTACACTGCACCAGCAAAGTTTTCACGTAGCTTTCCATCGAATAATGCCACTTGGGAACGTACCTTCCTTGGTACAGCTTAATCCTCGCCTGGTTCTGGATCTTTTTCGACCAGAAGGTCTCAAGAAACAGGACTCTGAATTCGGCGTAAGATAAGTTAGTTTCGGACGCAATTTTCAGCCAGAGTCTGTCTGTTTCTGAAAATGATTCCTCGACTAACACAAGCTTCATGGAATCAGGCACTCCTTTGATTTCAAAATACCGCTCCATTTCGGTAAGATAAATCCTAGGATTTACGTCTTTGCGAGACCCAAAACGTGGCAACTTAAGCTCGATATTAGCTGCTGCGTACTGTGCGTAATTCGCGTGAACAATACTCCCGCTAGCGTTGGAATTACCCACTTCCTTCATCTTGGATTCCAACTGCGCCAGCTTTGAGTTAGTGTTCTGCACGAGTGTTTGCTGTGACGCTTGCAAATCCTGTTGTGCCGTTTTCACTTGTTCAACCGAACTTGTGACCTCCGACATCTTTGCATTTACAGCCTGCAAGCTTCGTTCAGTATTATCCTTAATCTCGTGGACAAATTCCGAGATCTGACCGAGACTATGGTGGCTTTCTTTCCGCACGTGCTCGACAGATTTTTCGGTCGCGTCCAAACGCTTCGAGATTTCCGCGCTTGATTCCTGCAATGCAGTGCATGTTGCCTGAATCGTATCTGTGCGTCTCTCCAACACTGAAACATTCGCTCGCATCTCCGATTTGAATGCACTCATTTCACGGGTCATTTCCTCGCGAAAAACGGACAATTTTCCGTCCATGCCCTTCAATAAAGCACTTTGTGATTCAAATTTTTGACTTAACTCCTCCCTTAATGAGACGGAACTTTGGCTTTGTGCATCTAATTTCTGATTTTGCGAAGCCATTTGCTTAGTTATCTCCTCCTGTTGTGAAGCTATTTGTTTAGTTAATTCCTCCCTCAATGAGCCAGAAGTTTTACTTATCTCCTCCCTCAACGAGATAGAATTTTGACTTTGTGCATCTAATTTCTGATTCAATTCACCAGCATGTCAAATACACAGACGGAAAAAAAAATCCCAACACCAAGAAAAAATTATTGTAGAGTAATGAAATTTTGACAATGCATTTGTCAAGTTAACATGTTTAATTGATTAAATTTTCAAGATCACAGGTTAATTTAAGCTCAAGAAAATGCATTTCAAATGTGAAATACTGTTAAATTAATAGCCGGTGTAACCTCCAGAATTTTGAATGCAAGCCTGCAAACGTGAATGCATTGTGTCATACAGGTTTCGAATGTCACTTTGTGGTATGGAGTTCCATGCTTGTTGTACTTGTGCTGTCAATACTGGGACGGTCAGTGCTGGCTGTGGATGATGCTGGAGTTGTCGTCCAATGATATCCCATACGTGTTCAATTGGAGACAGATCTGGTGATCTCGCAGGCCAAGGTAACATGTCGACACTCTGTAGAGCACGTTGCGAGACAACAGCGGTATGAGGGCGAGCGTTATCCTGTTGAAAAACTCCCCCTTGAATGCTGTTCATGAATGGCAGCACTACAGGTTGAATTACCAGACTGACGTACAAATTTGCAGTCAGTGTGTTTGGTATAACCACAAGAGTGCTCCTGCTGTCATAGGAAATTGCTCCCCAGACCATGACTCCAGCCCTGTAGCGTGCATTCCACTGACTACAAGCCATCGCCGTTTGCGACTCCAGTGGTGTCAAGCCAGAGCTCATTGGAGGACGGAGTGGAGATCTGTTGTGTTTTCTGATGAAAGCAGGTTCTGCCTTGGTGCCAGTGATGGCCGAGTGTTGGTCAGAAGGAGGCCAGGGGAACGCCTGCAACCAAACTGTCTGCGGCCTAGACACACTGGACCTACACCTGGAGTCATGGTCTGGGGAGCAATTTCCTATGACAGCAGGAGCACTCTTGTGGTTATACCAAACACACTGACTGCAAATTTGTACGTCAGTCTGGTAATTCAACCTGTAATGCTGCCATTCATGAACAGCATTCAAGGGGGAGTTTTTCAACAGGATAACGCTCGCCCTCATACCTCTGTTGTCTCGCAACGTGCTCTACAGAGTGTCGACATGTTACCTTGGCCTGCGAGATCACCAGATCTGTCTCCAATTGAACACGTATGGGATATCATTGGACGACAACTCCAGCATCATCCACAGCCAGCACTGACCGTCCCAGTATTGACAGCACAAGTACAACAAGCATGGAACTCCATACCACAAAGTGACATTCGAAACCTGTATGACACAATGCATTCACGTTTGCAGGCTTGCATTCAAAATTCTGGAGGTTACACCGGCTATTAATTTAACAGTATTTCACATTTGAAATGCATTTTCTTGAGCTTAAATTAACCTGTGATCTTGAAAATTTAATCAATTAAACATGTTAACTTGACAAATGCATTGTCAAAATTTCATTACTCTACAATAATTTTTTCTTGGTGTTGGGATTTTTTTTTCCGTCTGTGTAGCAGGTTTTGGTCTTGGGGTTGCGCGGTCGCCGGTGGCAATTCTGCCGTTATTTGCGACGCACCACGTGTTTCCTGATCTGGTTGCGTGGGTGGATTTTGAACGGTTTCATTGTCTGGGGTTGGAAAAATTCCTAACTGTTCCCCATCTAATGATGCATTTGAGTGAATGCTGCGCGTACTAGGAGTATCATTGCACTCTTCGTCCACCAACGGCATTTCGTGTACTTCCGGTGCTTGATCCATCGCGTTAGTTTGCTCGGAAACTTTATGAACAATAGATTGATCTGCCCTATTAATGGTGCGCGATCTCAACTTCATAGATTTGAACGTAAGATACCAACTCTCAACTCCGAACAATTACAACGATCGACAACAAACAAAATACAACCGGCACGAGTTTACTCAAAAAAAAAAATACAGCATTAAACAAATCCCGCGCATAAATCCCTTCAACATGAAATAAAACCCATCCAAAATAAACAACAAGGAAAAACAACGATGTTGCATGCGACACGAATACCTCAACACATGAGCATAATCAGCATAAAGAAAAATCTTAATTCTTATCATGCATGAAATTTCAAAAGCACTGACTCTATCTTTAATTTTAAACTAATCATGCTTGATGCAAGTGAACGAAAATATACTTGAACAACTGATTGAAATAAATCACACATTTAAATTTAAATCAAGCATGGCAAACAAAATTCAACACAAAACTTATCCTAAAATAATAAAATGAATCAACACAGGTCACATCCATGGATTTTTTTAAGACTTGTAAAATTCTCAATATAATTTCGACTTGCAAAAGCCCGAAACGTTGGGTGCCAATTGTAATAAAGACCATTTGTTGGCTACCGTTAAGAAAAACGTGAGTTGCCAAAAAAGGGAGGGGGGAATTATTAGAAATCTAAAATATAATTCCTGAAAATGAAAATTACATATAATAATGATGTTAAAAGGGGATCTAATAGGTTACTAACTAGAACCATGAATTTCAGACACAAAATAAAACCTCATTTATTGAGTCTTATGGCCTTACAAGGTCGGGTAGTAATTAACGTTACGTTAAACACAATTAGATCAGCAAAAACAAGCAATACCCGACGTTTACAATTCGCCGGAGTAAGCAAACAAAACTGAATGAAATATCTCAAACAAGTAATAAAAACAGCAAAGTTAACATTGAAATAACATGGCAACACAGGCCATCAAATTGAAGCTAACATTTTACTGTACAAAGGAAAATCCCAGGGGGCGCCGTATAAAGTGAATGAAAAGCATCAAAATTGAATGAACAAACAGCAAGATGCTTAAGAAAAAATTGAATCGAAATATAAATTCAGCTAGCTCAGAATTTAAGTGGCGGGAGCAGAGTCTTAACCCAGGCGTCGCTTAAGGGCTCATAAGTCTGTTAAAATCCACTGAATAGTGACCGTCGTTTCTGGTACATTACCATAGAATCATCGCCGTGATGGTGAGCGACAAACACAATGCCACTGCAGCAATGGAAGCTAAATAAGCGGCTACGACCGCGTTATTAGCATAACTTCCAAATAATGGCAAGCATGCCACTCGACATCTCGCTTTCCCAAAGCAAGAAATGATCAACCACAATGATCATCAGAGAGCGTGCCGGGCTGACACGTCTATTCACCAGCTCGTCTTGGACCCAAGTCACGTCCGTTCATCAGCTCGTCTTGGACAGAAGTCACGTCCGTTCATCAGCTCGTCTTGGACAGAAGTGATGTCTAAAAATGGCTCCTTCTTCTTCCTCGGCTAGTTGCTCGCCACATGTAAAAGAACTCCACGGAATTAGTATTGTAGACCCCAATAAATGTTCAGGATTGGCTATCTACACATTTCCGTCGTCACGTGTTTAATATCATGCGTCGCATTCGCCGTTTCCTTCGCGCGTTTCCTACGTGGCCTTCGGGGTAGTAGCGGGGTAGGGGTAGGTCACCGCCCGATTTCGAACGGGACTCAAGCCGGGTTGTCCCGGCGCCATCGAGTCGCCTCGCCTGCTCCATTGTTCCTCTCTCAACCGCCGAAATGGCAGTTTCTAGCCTTCGATATTCAGCCCTTCTGAGCCATGCGTTTACAGAAAAATTGATTTACAATAAAATATACCTTTGGCCGCCCTGGTTTTAAACATACATTTAACCTATCCAGACAACCCTCATTATTTACAATTAATTACACGTTGCAAGACTAAATAATTAATAAATTTGAATATAATAAAAAAAAGGAATTATGAATATAATTAATAATAATTTAATTATATTCATTGTGGGTGACACTGTCACACCACAATACTAACGGCATCCTCTGTTATGTCGGCGCATCTTAATGTGATTGAAAGTTGCTCTTTATGACTTATATCAGGAGTACAATTAGATATGATTGCGTAATACTTTGAATCCTTTAAATGGGATACTATGGTAGAGATAACTTTTGATGCCATAATTTCTATTAATTAATTTTGAATATTTTTGCCGCAATAATGGTCAGCCAAATTACCGTTCACTGCCTTTCTAACATGCTCTTCCATGACGGGGTCAAATTTCGCCATTAATTGTACAAGGCCTAAGAATTTTCCGTTATTTGTAGTAAATAATTTATCGGATGACCCTCTGAATGCCATGTTGTTTTCAGCCAAATACAAGGTTATGTGTATCAATCTTTGAAGCACATTGTTCCATCGTATTCTTTCTTTAGAAATTACCCGCTGTTCTCCCTTGTCAATAGTTGAACCAGCTTTGAACCTGATTTCAGCTTCAGTCCATTGTATAAATGCTTTTTTATGTGCATGACTATTTTCAAGCATTTTCAAAGTTTCACTTAAATGTTTCCATTTTTTTAAACCTTCTGTAGTGGTCAAATTTGTAGTTGACTTTAAATCAAAGAGTCTACAACAAAAACAAAAGACATTATCGTTTGATATTGAATAAACTAACCACCGACGTCTAATAGTTTCTTCCTTTGGAAGCTTTCTTGAGTAATAAGTTGAAGAGAAATGACGCCCATTTTGATCTTTCTGAAAATTATTTAAATGTACTTGCGAGGGCCCAAACAAAATAATGTGATCTATATCCCTCGCGTTAAGTAATTTTTGCCACGTAGCTACAAACAGTGAGATTTAATTTAATTTAATTTAATTGCAATGGAGCACAGGCTCCGGTGGCAATTTCCCTACACAGCTATCTTCCCCCTATCCTGCACCCACCTACATTTGCCCTCTACAAATTTTTTCTTTAAATTCCTTCAAAGTTTTCGGTAAATTATTCATCGTTTCTCTTGGTAACTCATTCCAATCCCTGACACCCTTACCTAAAAAAGAGAATCTTCCTACACCCTTGTGCCTGAAATCGAGTGCCAGCTTGTGGTCATGGTCATCTTTTCCCTTCCATGCACTACTTTTCATACCTACTGCAATATCTTTCCATGCCTCATCACCAGTATATGCCCTGTACACTCCCATGACCCTCCTCATCCTCCTCCTGTCTTGCAATGAATCCCATTCCAGCTCCTTTATCATATCCGTCACTGATTGCATTCTGCGATAATTTCCAGAAACAAATCTAGCAGCCCTTCTTTGCACCCTCTCCAACTCCTGTATTTGATACGTAAAATGAGGGTCCCATACTACACTACCATATTCGAGCAATGGTCTGACCAAAGTTTTGTAACCCAATTCCTTGACTTCTCTCGTACATCCCCTCATAACTCTCTCCAACAAGTGCAGAACTCTGAAACCTTTTCCTACCACCTGTCCTATGTGTCCTGCCCAGTTAAGTTTGTTATCAAAAGTAATTCCAAGATATTTGCATTTCAAGTCTTCAGCAAGCAATTCTTTCCCCACCTTATATTCATAATTAACCTTTTGTTTTTTCTGCATTGACGTCAAACTGCCTGTACGCCATATAGCAGTCGCCAAAAGCGTTCTCAGTATGTATTAGCATCGCAATCACACTACGTCGTGTTACTTTTAAATGATATTTTAGGTTTTATGGGTAGTTCATTCCAACATAGTAATGTCAGGAAACTGTTTTTTGCAATCTTACTCAGGCACGTTTCACAAATTACCGATATAGCTCAAGGGTTCTTAAGCTTAATTTGAATGGTCTGGTCGCTCAGACAAAGAATTGCTCTCCTAGATAGGACGTCCACACTCGCTACTGAGATAAATGAAATTCTTAAACCAGACAAAATCAAATTTCAAGTTAAAAATAAAATACCGTCTTATGGTTAATAGGAAACATTAAAACCTACAAAATACAAACTAAAAAGAAATATTGGCTACATGAACATAGCTCATTATGAAACTAATATATATATACGAGAATGACAGACATTTTAATGATTGAAAATATTCCCTTGGCCGAAAGCTTACCTGAGAGGCAAACTTCGTTTATAAACCATTACGACATACGTAAACAAAAGAACAACAATGTAATAAAATGGCTGCGGCAAAAGAAAGTATTTATCATACCTTATTACTTTCGTGGATATAAAGTATGCCTACGCAAAATAAAATACACTACTCTATAATAAAGTACGGGAGGTAACCCTAGCTGCAATTCCCATATCATTTTTAAGGTAATTTTTCTTTACATTAATACCGTGTAACAACAAAATTTAAAAGTTAAAGGAGACTGAAGATCGCGTAGGAACCCGTCCGTCACACGAACGAACTATGGACAAGTGTGGACGTGATGGGGCGAGTCGTCATGGAACATCCATAAACTACGTGGCACGGTCTAGATGAGGGAGGGTTTGGCTGGAAAGTTACACTGGGCTACGTGGGAGAGGGGAGGCTGAGGGGTTCCGAGCAAGGCAATGTAGTTTTTGATTCATATTATTTGTCACAGTTAAAATGGGGTACAGAACACTCAACAGCATGTAAATATTTATTTCCGTCATTTAATTATCTCCGTATGTAATTAACGATAGTCTGACAAGAGAAAACAGTACCTACAAAATGTCTTCTGGAATGAATAGGGCAAATAGCTACGTACTACTTGGGGTGGGGAAGAATACAGTCAAAAGCCACGCCTGGCTACGTAGGTGGGGGGGAGGGGTTCAGAAGAGGTTAAAATGGAGCTACGTGGTTTATGGGTGCTCCCTAATCGGGCCGTGTGTTGGTTCGATGACGGTCTGAAAAGGTTTTTTTTTTTAAGTGCTTGTGAATTTACGAGTATGTACAAAGCAAAGAAAGGATAGTACAGGAGGACTAACACGAGTTACACTTTCTAATTGTATTATATTAAAAATATGTGCATATATTAATAAAAATTCACAATAGTATTTATGTGAATTTATATTAGGCCTATTAATTTTGTGTATTATTTATTAATTTGTGTTACACAAGCAAAATTACGAAAATTATTAAAATTTGAGTTTAATAACTATACAGATAAAGATAAGCGAATGAATGAATATTTTTATGAACATGCCTATAAACCACGGAGCAAAGTACGAGTTCTATTCGAAATCTGAACAAAAATTGAGTCTCTGTGCAGATACAACAGTTAAATTTTTATTAGAGTAAAAATAACACGAGTAGTGGTAACTGCCAGAAGTGTATAATATTTAAACTTCTTTGTGCCAGAATATTTTACGTTTTGCTATATCTGTTAGAATCAGTATTACTGTTAATACCAAATGAAGTTTTAATTAAAATTAACTACGTGGTATATTACAATTACTTTACGTGAAGTAACTGGGTTTTCTGAACGCTTTTTTCTTCTTCTTCCATCGTTGTGCCCAACTCAGGAGCGCGAGTGAACTTATTTAACAGATGTGTTTTTCCTCTGTTCCCAAAACCTCTTCATCCTTTCGATGTGTTCTTTCCTTCGTTTTTCCGTCCACGTGTTCCTTCTTCTGATATACGGGCTGTTGGCAAACTGGTGATTGTTGACCATGCTACTAAATCGGCATCTGTCCTGTATGATGTCGTCTGTTATTCCTATTTCCCGGAGATCCTTTTAAATTTCAATTAGCCAGTTGTTTTTAATTTTCTGAAGGCTTTTATAACAATAAATATATAATAACGAGTGACACGGTGGTAATAAAAAATGAAAAAAACTTATGTTAGAATATAATGTATTTTTATTACCTGATCTTTCAAGGAATTCCGCTATTTTTCCAAATATTGTCCTTCACAGACTGGTCTTTGTACAGTGGTGAAGAAACATCATAAATGCACGGAAATTTACACACTACTTCCACAAATTTTTCATCTTTATCCGCTGTAAATAACACCTTTCCCTGCTAAAATATTTGAACTGTTCCGCTAGCGGTTGAGTCTACACTAGTGATGTTCCGATACCATCAAAGTATCGATACCTACTCAAATGAGTAGTACTCAAATTGTCTTACGATAGTTACTCATATAAGTACTGCAAAAGTATCGATACATTTTTTAAAATTAATGTCCAAATATAAAATATACGTGACATGTTACTAAATTATTTATTTTATTTGCCTAGTGTAATAAAATAAAATAAAACTCAGTAAACATTTTTATTTATTTATTAAAATCATAATAAAGCTCACATTGTAAGCAAACTTTGAAGGTTTTGTTTTATCTTTAAATATTTATTTATTATTGTTTTAACACTTTTAAACAATAAAAGTGCGCTTTTGGATGGTTTTCCAAAAAATCAATTGTTCCAAATATTTTGAGGACAGCTTGTTTCTTTTGTTTGTCATTGTTTCATCCGCATTAGAAAACAAACATTCACTCAATACTGACGTTGTTACCACAATAAGATACTTTGTGCGTATTTATACAGACAAAGAAATATAAGTTTCATTTCTTCCCATTCTATAAATGGATTGCTTTTTAGAGACATTACAGTGTTTGACAAGTAGAGAGAGACTTTGTCACTACCGTGCGTTTTCTTTTTGTTTGTGATGTTTCCAGAAGTGATATTCCTGTGAAACTCTAGCTGACGCAGCTTCTTCTTCCTATTCACATGGGCTACTTAGTTGCTTATGAACCATATCTTTTAGTTTATGTGTGGGGCTGCGCGGGAGCGACCATTGGCAAGGCATAGCGAAAAAACGCGCCAAGTACAAGTTTCTTACAATGAAACTCAGTAAACATTTTTATTTATTTATTAAAATCATAATAAAGCTCACATTGTAAGCAAACTTTGAAGGTTTTGTTTTATCTTTAAATATTTATTTATTATTGTTTTAACACTTTTAAACAATAAAAGTGCGCTTTTGGATGATTTTCCAAAAAATCAATTGTTCCAAATATTTTGAGGACAGCTTGTTTCTTTTGTTTGTCATTGTTTCATCCGCATTAGAAAACAAACATTCACTCAATACAAACTCTTTGAGGTTAGGTTGCTTATTCTAAGACTGATTTTGTTTGATTTTCAATGCTACCAACTTGAAGTCAGCGGGAAATTAATTTCGCAGGCGTGACTGAGTGGAGCAGCAGGGATGATGCAATTAGAATTTAGCACCGGGTGCGTTTCGATACTTTCGATTCGATACAACTACTTTTCTTCTGATACCGAGTAAGTATCGAATGAATTAATTCGAATACAAAAAGTACTCGGTATCGAAACAAAGTATCGAGTACTTACTCGTATTTACTTGTATCGGATCATCACTAGTCTACACTGCTCTGGGACCGATACAGTCGCGCGGCTCAAGCAGCCGTTACCGAGAACGCGGGTCGCTTCATAGGAAGCGCTCTCGTTGCTTTCCATATAGCAGCCTATACATTAGCGGGGAAACGGGCAGTCCTGGAATGCGGTGAGCCGAGTCCATCGCAAATACTTCTAGTTTGAGGGCGACAACACGTCAGGGTTTTCACCCCACATTCCAAGCGTCAGCGTGTGATCCCTCGATCGCTATTAACACACAGTCTGACAGACCGTCTTGGACTGACGCATATGCTGCAATGGACGCTCGTCTTATCTTAACTGACTTTATTAAACTGTACGAGACCTTCCCATGTTTATCCATTTATGTTTATGTAGATATATACGAATATGTTTATATACATATTCATGAGTTCCTCGTACAATATTTTGAATAATTCAGGTATAACCTGTCCCAAAGATTGGAAGACCCTTCAAAGGGACCGTAGGAACTTCGACCTAAAGAGGAAGTGAGCGGCTGTGTCTTTGAACATTCCCGCGTGTGTGTGGGCAACGAAGGACCTGGAATGACCGGCGGACTCTACCACCCCTGGCCTCCTGGCCCCTCGCTTTTTTCGATAGTCTATGTAGCAGTGATTAATTACATAGAAATCGCACCTTTATTAATGAGGGATACGACAAGCTACGAGATGACAGGTCTTGTTACACATGCTAAATACCTACACCCACGAGGTAAGTCCATAAACGTTAATACGCTGAATTTTGTTTTTCTTTAGATCGACAGAAATATGTAATTAAATTAAATGGTTAAGTTAAGCTGGCACGCGCGGCGCCCTCCAAACCCCGGCGCTGACAAAGGACATGTGTATATATACTCAGACACCAATGTTAAAATCCCTAACTTCTTGAACAGCTCTCTACATGAAGTTCTATTGATAACCCCGCACATAATTATTATTACTCGCTTTTGGGCTCTGAACACTTCATCTTTATAGGTAGAATTGCCACAGAATATTATTTCACATGACATTAAGGGGTAAAAATAAGCAAAATAAACTAGCTGCCTAATACGGAGATCACCTATAGGTGAAATTGTACGAATTGCAAATGTGGCGGCACCAAATCGCTTTAGTAAGTCAGAAACATGTATCTTCCAATTTAAATTATGTCAATATGCAACTATAGAAATTTCACACACTCTACCTCCTGAATGGACTGGCCTGCAAATTTTATGTCTATAGCTGATGTTAATCTGTGTGATGTACTGAACTGCATATATTGAGTTATATCAAAGTTTATAGACAAGCCATTAGCTGTAAACCATTTATTAATAAGTTAAAAGACATAATTTTAAATATATTTTGTAGATAAATCTGGAGTATTTTTAATTCTGATGTTTGTGCACCTATAAATTTTGAGTTTTTAGATGAAACACAGGGTTGATCACTTATATATATTAAAAACAACAGTGGCCCCAATACAGAACCCTGAGGTACTCCACATCTGATTAATTCCCACCTGAAAACACTTAAGACAGCCTTAAAATTCTCCCTTGACACTTACTGTTCTCTATTCAGAAGGTAAGAACTAAGCTATTTATTAAGAATACCAACTATAACATCTTACTTTAATTTCTGTATCAGAATTTTATGATCTACACAGTCAAATGTCTCAGATAAGTAACAAAACATTCCCACAGGAATTAATTTATCATTTATTCCTCCTAAAATATTTCAGTAAATGTAAATATAGCTTGTTCTGTTGAATGACCCTTTTGAAAACAAAATTGTGATTTAGTTAGAATATTATTATTTTTAAGGTGTTCATAAATTCTATTGGAGAAGGCTGTTTAGTAATGAAATAGGATGGTAATTCAATACGGCCTTTCTGGAAAAGTAACCTCAAGTAAAGATATATTAAACACATAACTTACGGTAGTATATTACTTAATTCTGTGGAGAACACTTTAATTAATCTGCTGGAACTCCCATCGTAACCACTTGAGTATTTGCTCTTAAGGGACCTGATAATTTTTCTTATTTCTTCTGGAGTAGCTAAATTTACAGACATAGTGTTAAATTTTTCTTGGAAGCCTGTTTTGACAAAATTCATACTTTGTGTCTCTGAGCTATTGGATGTCAATTTATCAGCAACAGCTAAAAATTGTTTATATTAAATTTATCAGCAATTGAAAAATTAGATACTACTGGATTTTCCTTGATAAAAATGTCATTACTTGTTTGATTATTTTTTCCTATTTCATTCTTTACAATGTCTCATATTGTCTTAATTTTATTTTCAGAATCACGAATTTTATGTTTGTAGTACATACATTTAGATTCTTTCATAATATTTTTCAGTATTTTGCAGTGCTGTTTGTAATGTGTTTTAACATTAGCATTCTGACTGTTCCTAGAGGCAATATACAACTTCCTTTTACAAATGCATGATGTTCTAATGCCCATAGTTATCCAGGGCTTTTGTTCTTTTCTAGAAGCACGACACTTTTTAACCCTTTCGCGGGCAAAATAGTTCTGGCAGCCTAACAAACCAAATTAATCTTAAAAACTATCTAAAACTGTCTTCTTAGTATTATGGAGAAGAGAGTCCAAGTTTCTCTCTTTGTCTTTTCCTATACGAGGAGGTGGGAAGTAATCTTCCCACGGGCACTTCTGGGAAGTAATAAAAAAGCTTGTTGTGTATCAATTTTCTTTTTATTTATTGACATAAAATGCATAATTTATACACAAATATGCTCCTTTCACTTCCCATGTAATTTTCTGAAGCAGGGTTCACTGCATAAAGGTACATCACATGTTGTGCACATTTACCTAGTGCGTTTTTCAGCAACTTTAGTTCTGCAATTTCTGCACCTTCTGTAAGTGTTACTTACAATTGGTTGATGTGTCCCTACACCTATCAATCTTACATCATCAGGCACTTTCCCTCTTTTTTCCAGAAATGCTGGTTGCAGCCATACCGTTTTCTACAAGAAAATCCTGCAATCAACTGCCTGTCAAGGTGAAGCCTGTATGTCAGTTGATCATAATTCCGGAATTTCTTTTGTTTTGTTTCCATAAAAGCTGTTTATTATTGCTAGATCCAATAAAACTAGAAGATCCTGTGCCACCACTCTACAGAACGCATTCCTACTGCATATCGTTCCCTAAGCTGGTCAGATCTGTCCACACCTCCAATAATTTTGATGTAACAATCCACCACTAATTTGTTTTTGATATTGTGAAAATGCGAACAGTCACTTCCCCATTCCTCATTACTTTCTTCCGAATCTGAGTACTCTCCACTAGTACTAGGAATTGCAGGCATACTTATATCAATATCTGTCTCTGTAACTTCATTCTCAGATTTACTGTTTCTATCCATGTGTGAATCATCCAAAGCATTCAGTTCATCTGGAGCTTCAGGACTTTTTCTCCACATCAGAATCATCATGAAAAATAATATATCATACACCACATCTTGATACCTTGGGTTATTCAGGTCCAAGTATTCAGACATCTGATTGTGGAATAAGCAGATAAATAAAATGTATGATAGCATACAAGGCAGGAAATATGTCACTATTATTCAAATGTGTGCCACTATAATTATAATATGAAATGTTAGGGCCACAGCAATAAATATTTGTACATGAATTATCAAATAATAGGTTAGGTTCACAAACAGAACATCGATATATTTGACATATATAAAACCTATTCAGTGCAAATATTCCCAACAAGTTATTGAGCTTCTCCAAGTAATACTAACAAGGGACAGTGCCGTGGGAAGATTACTTCCCACTCGAAAAAATTAACTTTACAAATTACATGTACAATATTTTTTTGTGTGCAACACTTGAGAATATTGCTAAGGTACCTAATTACATAAATAGCATTCAGAATTTGTTAATGGTTTCCTTTAATAACAATTTATTCGAAAAAAACAGCAATTTCGTCCAACACAGCTTGAAAATGGACGCAAATTTCACAATGATCATCAAGAAATTTGCGTTGCACAGACCACAATGTAAAAATGCACCATAAAGCGATTTTAACATGTTTCTTCAAGCTTCTGGCAGATGGCAGCACTTGTCAGAGGTGGTAAATGCGCTTCCCTCAAGAGCTTTACTTTAATTTTTCGAGTGGGAAGAAGGTTTCCCACCGCCCACGAAAGGGTTAAGGGGAAACAACTTTCAAAGTAATTTAACACATGCTACTTAAAATGTTGTATTTTTCATTCATACCTTGTGCATTGTAAACTGTTCCCAGCTGAATTTTAAAAATATTACTCTTGGAGCTAGTTTCTATTGAAGTGTTGATAGTTAATAACTGGGCATCATGATCTGAAAGTCTATTGATATTTGGCTTGATTGTGTAACACAAATTTTGAAGTATCTAGGAAAACATTATCTATAGCTGAGTGACTATTAGTCATTATTCTAGTTGGGAAAATAACTACCTGAGTTAAATTGAATGAACTGACTAATGGTTCCAACATGACTTTACAGCATAAGTTATTTAAAAAATCTACATAAAATAACCACATGTGACTAAGTTAACTTCTTTCCAGCTTAAAAATGTCAATAAGAGTTCAAATTGGTTCAGAAAAATAGAAAAGTTTCCCCGAGGGTGCTCTGTATACAGTTACTATTATGAAAATTTCATTATTGAAATTTAGCTGTATAGCACGGGCTTCAAAATGTTGATCAAGACAATACTTGCTAATCATCAAAACTGTAACCATTTCTAATATAAGTGACAATTCCTCCTTTCTCCAGGTTTGTTCTACATTAATGATAAGCCATATTAAAGTCAGTTACATTTGACATGCCTATTCCTGTAGTCTGATAGTCTCTTTTTCTGTGTACCAATTTGGCTAATTTTTTTTAAATGTACATAATAGTCCGGATAAGGTTTTTAAAGAAAGAAAAAATTGGAAAAGTTGTCTGGAAAATTCGGAAAAACATGAAAGTACTTTCTCTATGGACCAATTTAGCTATTTTTTTAAAATGTCTTTTTAGAGAAAGAAAAGTTATGAAAATTCGGTAACAACTGAAAATACATTTTCTAGGTACCGTTTAGGCTATTTCTTTTTTAAATGTTTGCAGTAGTCTGAATAATGTGTTTAGGGGGAAAAAATTGGAAATTCTGCTTGAAGATTTCTGGCAGAACTAAATGTGTTTTTTTTTTCATTGGATTTTTGTTAGAATTCCAGACCATTTGATACAAACGATGGAAATGCATAATTCTTTATTTGTTTTGATCCTTATTTCCCCGGGATGGAAATAACTCAATTAAATGTTTTCTATTAAAAACTGGAATTTGTAGGATGTCTCTGTGATTATGTCATCAAAGTATTTAAAATCAATTACAAATTTTTCACTCACCCTAAAAAGCATAAAATAATAATAAAATAAATAACTTTTTAGTGTACCATTTTTTATAACGGACTAAAAAGTATAAAATAATTTGCTAATCCTTATGAAGGATAAAATCACATACAGTTTTCTAACTTCTTCTAAATTGTCCTGAAAAATTATACATGGAAATTTTTGATAGCTATTAAAATACTTGTAAGATTGGCGACGAAAAACATTGGGCGCATGGAATACACAACTATAAGAAGTGTAGAGAGTAGTTATCAATGAAAGAATTTACTTATCAGTTCATATTATTTGCGGTGCAATAAAATTGTTAGTAGAGCTATTAATGCATCAATTATCTGTTGCATGCGCATCCGCGGACACATTCTTTTTCCAAAAATATCGATTATTTTTAAGAATCCTCCTCACATATTCAAAATCCCTTAACTTCTGTTATTTTTTTGCCACTAACCTAAATCTTATTTTTCCCTTTTCTAATGTTATACATTAATTTAATGTGCCTTTAAAAACAGAAATAAACAATTTCCCAGTTATTGCGTCATAATTTTTTGTTCTCCTAGTAACTGTTGGCAAAGTTGGATAATTTCCGTGATAAAATTCTTACGTTTACTAAACTTATTTCAAAACATTTCTTTGTACCCAAATATGCTATGAACATTTTATATTAAATTCTTATTCGTTTTGGAATACCTGCACTACCTGTTACCGGCCTCCATATCTCTCTGAAACAAACATTTATTCTCTGGAAGAAAACTTTCCACGCAAAATACCCTCAAAGTTACTTGTATAGTTCAGATACGGAGATGAACGATCCACATCAAAAATTCATCTCCCATGATAGCCAATATTTTAATATGTATGCACTCATTGCAGAAAATCAAATTTCTGTGAAGGTTGCTTACTCATCTTTGCTCTCTTTTTTTTTTTTTTTTTTTTTTTTTTTTTTAAACTGCTTTACGTCTCTCAACAGCGAGGTCTTTAGAGAAGGGAAAGGATGGGGGTTCTCATTACAACCAATAGGATCTCCACTGCAACAACTGCTGTCATTCCAACATGTGATACTTTGCTTCCTTATAATCCAGCCATTTGCGCCTGATCCCCCTCCCAGTACAGGGGGCGGCCGTAGCATCTTTTTCAGGTGGTGTTAGATCTCATCGTGGCGCCCCAAATGCGCATTCGCTTATTCGTATATAAAGTTTCCATATAGACGGACTGAAGCTAACATACATTTTTTACATCCTACTAATATTATAAATGTAAAAGTTTGTTTGCTTCGATGTTTGATACTGTTTCACGTCGAAACGGCTTATGATAAAATTTGGAAACACGTTTTGGCTACCTACACTTATCCCAATAGAAAAAGTAGTTCCCGTGAGATTCTAATACGAATACCTACATGAATGAGTTAGGAATTCCATTCGAGCAAAGCTACATGTTTTAATAATAATTCAAGCCTCAGAAAGATTAGTATAGAATAGCGGCGGTATAAATGAGAAATAACAACAGTAAAACGACACACTATATGTTTGAAAAGATTTATTTAAGCTTCTATGGCGCAAACAGTGCTCACGTCAAGTATACATCAAATATACTTACTTTTTAATATATTTTTTGAAGCAAATGAGGAGATAAAATCATAACCAACAGGCCTATATTGCCATCTTCCTAGCTTTTGGCCGCTGTCCACACATTCGGAAATATATCCTGCCAATAATTTTGTTTCATAAGTTGAACTTTCATTGATTCTACTGATTCAAGCCCCATCAACAATGGTTTCAGTTAGAAAATTCTTCAACCAATTCACTAAATCTGCACAGATTATCCCAATTTGAACTTTTCAGAGATTGTTTTGATAATGTTTATCATTAAATTTAGATAGTTGTGTAAATTGAGTGACTAACGCATTCTCATTTGTATCGATAATATGCTAAAACACGTTCATTGTAAACAAATCTTCTGGATCTGTTGCTATCTCATCTATGCCCTCATACTAAAAAATTCTCTAATTTATTCGGGATCTAACTGGCTTAATAACAGGATATGTTCCAGTACGAGAAGCTATTTTTTCAGCTGTTATCAGAGCAAACGAATAAAATGTATTATACCAAGTCACCATTGTAACTATGAACTCAAATTGCTCCATGATCTGGTTCAGGAACAAGGCTCCTGTGTTGCAACTGAACAATTCTTTTCCAGAAGGGCGTCACTAACTGAAGAGTAGTTATGACGAACTGCAGCGAGGCTAGAAACTCTATTCACCAAACGAATTTCGGAAATTTTTTTGGTGATATTCTTTCCAAGTGCTTAGATACCACTTCCAATCTCTTTATTGATCTAGAGAATAGAACAAATATTCCTTAAAGAAATCCTGACAAGAAAATCGATTTAACCTATGTTCCGCGGCATTGCTATAACCAAATTTAATGACAGCTACATGGATTAAAACATGCTTCAAAAGATCGTTTCAGATTCTGCTTTGGACACCTTTGTTTCCTCCTATCATATTAGCTCCATTGTCATGTCTTTGGTCTCGATAATCGTTCATATCAAAATCGAACTTCTGCAATGTAGAAGCAGGCCAGTGAGTGCTCCCATGCCCGGAAGAGTCATTTATCGGCTTGTAAGCTACGAAACACTCGCGCACTTGGACTTCGTCTTCATTAGTGTCAACAAAAGCAATCTTTAAGATAATTGTTCGACGTGACTAACACATCAGTTCCATTCAGTATGACGAAGTATTTGGATGACTTAACCGTGGTCAAAATTTTATTACGAGTTCATTTGCCATAATAATAAACAATAGTCTTATTAGGAACACGCGGAGATGCTCCATCATAACAAGGTCATATTTTTCAAGGTTTTGCAACATATCCAGGAAGCTACCATTAATAGAAGTATTTAGTGTTTCAGATACAAAGCTACCTCTGAACAAGAAATTATTAAATGTTAAAAAGAATACTTTGGACATAATTCATTCCAGGATAGCGACCCATCGTGATTTTCCGTCTTCAATCTGTATTTACAAATGCTTGTCTATTACACTGTTCTTTAATCGAATCAACGCTTCTATCCAACTGAGCATGGTGTACTGGTGATTTGACAAAGTTCCGTTAGTTTTGAGACGCTCTGACATGTAGCTCCAGTCGTCAAATCCTTTTTTCACAAATAAGAGTGAGACCTGTTGAAAAACCAACAGTAAAGACCACATATTTTATCTGCGGATTTAGGGTAAGAATTCCATCCTCTTATGTGTTTCTCTATATGGCATTATTCTTTGAAAATGCGTAATTAAAAAATGACGTCCATGATTTTTTCGTTTCACGAATAATTATTTTATCTCTGGCTGCAGAGTCAATTTAATCATCATAATTTGTACTTTGAATAGGTGACGGTGGTGGTATGTCTGATATACTGCATTCTATAATATTTTGAACGGCAGACGACGATCCATAGCTAAATCGTTTCATAAATGCCGCTCCTTATCATCATGAGCCTCGTCTGAAGAACTTCTACTAAATAAGTTTTCTTCCATCGCATGTTGAACTAACTCTGGTGGTGACTTCTCGACTCTTAAAAATTTTCAGGCAATTTGAAAGCCTTCTTGTTATATTTTTAAGCGTTGTGTGTCAGATAGATTTTTTTTTTGTAGGTAGCAACGTTTCTTGTCTGTAAAAGACACATTACGCTTTGTAAATATTACCAACATTAATTGCAATCAGCTAAGGTCTAACATGCTATAAACGAGGGGCGCCGACTCTGTGGGTGCTCCAGCACCCACAAGAAGTAACTAGTGGGTGCAGAGCACCCATGAACATAGATATCGAAACTAATCTGTAATCGACTTTGAGCGATAACTTTATTACCGAGTACCGACTCACAAGCCGCGTGGCAGAGCGAGACGTCACGGCGAGCGTGCACGACCGGGTGTCATAGCCAAGGAAAAAACCCAACACCAACTAGTATGATCCGTGACGAGTACGTGAAGTTCTCCGTCGCCCCACACGAGTTCTCCGCTGCTGCGGCTCTGTCAGTCAGCCTAGTAAATAAAGCGCGTGCTTCGAGATCGCTACGCGCGTGTTATTGTGTTTATTTCAGAAAATTGGTTGCTTGGATGGACACATTCGTCGTTAGAAATCGTGAAGTGCCCAAATCTGAACACCCCCCCCCCCCAAAAAAAAAAAAAAAAAAAAAAAAAAAAAAAAAAACGCTGGGTACAAACTATTACACCAAACAAACGTGCAACAACCAAGTACTAACTGAAGAGCCGTAATAGGTACACTTTTTTTTTTTGTCTAAAAATATTCACTACCACCACCGGTATATACTTCGTTGTGGGTATGATCTGCCACAATTCTTCCCTAAAATGCAAATCATTCCCCCCCAAAAAAAACTTCCCAACGATGACCAACTACCCAGTGGTCTCCTTTATAAATGCAGACTCAGGGGCGAATACAAGGAGGGGGGCTAAATTCCCCCCCCCCCAAAAAACGTATCTAGGTCCACACCCGACATTGTAATTTTGGAGAAATTTTTTTTTTTTAACTCTAAGCTCTACTAATCCGAGGACACTGTAGATCCGACTCAAGCTCCCCCTTCCCCCCCCCCCCAAAAAAACCAAAAGCCATTTTCCCATTTTTTTGTGATCATTACACCATATCTCTTACACAACAGCACTGGATCTGGTAATTGAGGTTCAAAATTTTAGACCTACCTTTGATGATGCGCTTATGAAGCTGATGACAAACTGTTTCTATTTAAACACATTCTTCAAGATAATCTTTATATTGAGCTATCATTCATGCTACTGTAGTGTTATGGTTCTTTCTAGTAATTCTCTGCACTATTCAGCTCCATCTCTCATTTAGTTTTTTTTCCGTCCACTATTCCTATTAGACAAGTTTTTTTTAGATTTGTGTAGGCTGTCATAACCTAAGATACTGTTGCTTTTGGTACATAACAAACCACAGTCATGGTGATTGTTGATTCAGTGGTTTCAACTTGCAGAGAATGTTTAAAACATCAATTGGGCATTATACTGTCCGTCTCAACTAATAAAATTTGGTCTTGGTACAAAACATCACCTGGCCTCAACATATAGTAAAGCCATCACTTTTTTTGTTAACTTTTCATGTAATGTAAATTACTTTAATGATTTTATGTTTTAGAACAGTTTTCCTTATTTTCACATAACTTTTTTCGGTTGTATTAATGATTACATTAAATTTATGTGGAAGGTTTTTGCATATGCACCAATCAACCTTTCAATATTTGTTCAAATACTCCACAAGATCTCCAATTATATAAAAATTGTACACTGCGAAAGTTCTTTTGGTACCTTCGCTAGTTTCTTAATTTAATTGTGATCGAGTGCACACTCTGATAGAACTTTCCTTACAAACCCATTTCTTATACCCACCTGCTTTTGCTCTCAACAAATTTCAACTTTAAATTCTTTCAGCATTCCCCCTCTACATGTAACAATTGACAAGAGTAGGAATTTATTAATACAGGATTCAATATATATCACAAAAATAACTTCCCTATATCTAAATGTTCAAATGTAAAGGCTTATTTGTAGGACTATTCGTTCAATTCATTTGTGTAGAAAATTTGCTAATTCATCAATGAAAGGAACAAGTGTCAATGTACTTAATGAGTATTTCTACAATTTAAAATCAATATTCCACATAATTTAATATAGTTAACAGAAATCATGATACATTGAATAAAATTTATAAACAAAACATTCAGTTCATTTAACAAGTGTTATTTCTTTATACATCAAGAATGAAAAAATGTAAAAAAGAGCATTGTCTCAATGGTAGTGAAGAATGACTAGTCACAAAAGTAAAGCAGCTATCTAAGAGTTAATTGGATATGTTCCATTTTGGTAGCTGCTAGAAAAACTACAGTCAAATATTTTGGCACAAGTAATAACATTTACAATATGACTTTCAAAATAAAAATATATTTCCATGCAACCTCACAGAGTATACCAGGTTTAGGGGTTTATAATGCATAACTGAATGATTTTGCAATTATGCTATAAGTAGAAATTTAAGTAACAACTAAAATTTGTTTCGATATATAACAAATATTTCTGCCTCAGCAGTAGCCATGAGATTATTATTTTTTTTTTAATTTGTCTCATTTTTATGCTAACACAATTATGATTTTTATACAATACTACTATCAAGTGCTAGTAACAACTAAGCTGCGAATGAACAATCACTGTACCAAAGTTGCAAAAGTTACTTTAGAGAAAATCTGAAGTCATAAGGCAGCAGTTATCTGAAAATAAATGCACCAGTACTTTTTGTTCAAATATTAAAAAAAATTTGCTTTAAGTTACATTTTCAAATAAGCTTTAAAAAATAATATATAATATAATAAAACAACATTCTACATGATTTAATTACACCTAATAGTTCACAGTTGCATTCTTTCAATAGCATTATACACATTAAATATAATCACAAAAAATATTTCTGTATATATTTTCAAATATTTCTACCATTCTAAGGAATTAATATGTATTTATTTAATAACACAGCCGTAATACTGACCTCTTTAATGATCTTAATAAATGTCCTTACAGAATTCGCTACAATATTAACAGGGCAAAAAAAGGGGGTATTACACTTGAAATGCACAAAAGCTAGCATATATTAATAAATGTTTAAACATTAATAAAACTTAGGAATAGCTTATTCAAATTCATTCCTTGCATGTAAAACTGCATACAATGAATAAGAATACCAAGCACCATTTGAACAGATTGTGGTAGAGAATTACCAAAAATCAACAAGTATGAATCTTACCAAGCTGTTTCACTATCTTAGAGAATCAGCTTTAAATAATAAAAGTCATACTCCTGTGATACTACTGTTAATGTTTTCTCTTACTGATGCACATAGATACTGTTAACGTGTTCATTGATAAGGCCACATACATATGGTACATATAAATATTTTATGTTCTGTGTTTGTTCATTTGCAAAGGAATAGTAAAATGCAAAAATACAGACCTGTTACCACGTCACAAAATTTCTTTCTTATAATTCATGACAACATATCAAGTTCTAGTGTACAACATATAGGGACACATACCAGTGCATCAATGTCCCCTCACTGCCACTCTAATAATATGAATAGAAAAAAATGTTATTGATAGTCCGAACATTACTAGTGCCGTATTCACTACAGTTTTACAGACCACAGAAAATTCTCAACAGTTTAACAAAGAAAGTCTCACCCAATAAAATTTTCTGGTACAAACTTGCTCAAGTAATAAAAGATGAAAAGGGCAAAGAGGTGAGGAGGAATAACTTCACTGAGTGATCACAGAAATCAGCTAGGGTTATGAACTGGAAAAGGCAAAATTCCAAACAGTCAGTCTGTGATGACCACAAAGAAATGAAAGTAAGAAACCATTTCATAAATTTCAACACAACAGAGCAGAAAAAATGTCATGAGGCCATATTAATATGGAAAGGAAAGAGTAATTAAACCCCACAGTTAATACAATTGAAAATATTGAAGCACATTGCTACATTTGCACAGGTATCTGCAGTCAACCCTGCTAAATTAATGATTGTTTATAACCATCAATTCTGAGAAGAGGTAAGGGGGAAAATGAAAACAATATCAGTGAAAATTACAAGCACAAGAAAGAAATTAACCATTAAAAAAAAAAAAAAAAGTAGAAATATGTAAGTAGCTACAAACTACCATAAAAATATTTATTAGTTCTTTTAGAATTTACCGTGGTTGGATGGTGAAGCAGAAGTTATTTACTATATGGGATGAAGCAGAAGTTAACTACTATATGAGACTGAGACCTAGGGGGTGTCTGGTGTGCAGAATGTGTTGAGAGGATGATCGCCAAATACAGAGATCACTTGTAGATGTGGTTTTAAGGAGTGGTTCCGACCTAAAACAGTTTTTGAGATCACATGAGTTGTGAGAGCGGTCTTTGTCAGGGCAGATGCATATCTGCCTTGGATAGTTAAGATGTTGGGAAAGGAAATTTTCGTG
Organism: Vandiemenella viatica; assembly: GCA_031002005.1. Lineage (NCBI taxonomy): Eukaryota > Metazoa > Arthropoda > Insecta > Orthoptera > Morabidae > Vandiemenella > Vandiemenella viatica. The sequence goes on along the minus strand of JARYHS010009186.1, from coordinate 145,075,310 downwards.
TGATGCTGTAGGGTTGGAGATTGATATGTAAAGAGTTGTGTAAGTGGCGATTGTGCATGGAGATTTCTCTGTCAACGAAGGTGATTTGGCTGCAGGACATGAACTTTAGGGAGTGGCGACTGCTTCTTTTTGCCACACATACCACCTCTCTTATGACCGGCCACACAGTTAAACACGAAATCTCAACCATGGAATATTCCAGCTTAGCTCATACAATCAAGGAGAACTTTTAAAAATTTCTGGAACTGCCACGATTTTGATCTGGAACCCTTAACTGATAACCATAACCACTGAGCTTGGTTTAGGGAGTGGATGTTATTGAGACAGTTTAGAAAGTTGACAGGTGGTTTTCACCATGGGTCCAGATCGTGAATATGTCATCTACATATCTCAGCCACACAGTGAATTGCATAGTAATATTTTGAAGAAAGATTTCTTCCAATTTTCCCAGGCAAAAAAATTAGTGTAGGAAGGTGGCATGTGAGTTCCCACGGCAATGCCTTTACTTGGTGGTATATGTGAGACTAGAAAGAGTATCAGTTAATAGAATCTGACAAATGAAATGTTAGAGATAGACTCTGTGGATCCTATACGTTCATATGGTGTTCAATAAAACTCAGGCCCTGGTAAAAGAGGACATCTGTGGTGACTGGGAAGGAATCTGCTGATAGTCTTGGGGACTCTTATAATGTTCATATTTTTATGATATTTTTCACCAAATTCATATTTTTTTCCTTTCTTCACTTAAAATTTCCAGTAATATTACTTTGTCGTGGAACTAACAGTCATAAAAAATCATTCATTTGATGACTGGGTTGACTGCAGGTGCTTGTGGAAACCTAGCCACAATCTTAATCCTCTACAATCATGACTTAAGGGCCGTGCCCAAAATATTGTGTGTCGCTTTTTGTCACCACAACCCCCATCCTTTTAACTATGGTAAATTATAGATATACTTTATATTTTCTTTCAAAATCATTTTATAAACTTTTAACTAGGCATTTAGGAAATTGGCTGTTAAAAAATGTTTAAAACAGTGATCATAATTATGTAATTTAAAGTTTTTACTAATAGTTAAAAATTACTTCAGTCTTGTGCTCCTTGAAATTCTGCATTTATAACATAATTCACCAAAGGTAAATGAAATTAAACTGTGAAATTCCATCTTGTAGAAGAGGCATCTATGGTACTACATATTCATTTAAACTTATAATGTTTTAATACCAATATACACTTACAATGAAGAACTTGAAAAGATTTTTTTATTAAATTAGTTATAATTACTAATGTTTTCCAATCAACACAGAAAAATAAGCTGTCTTATGAAAGCTAAACGCAGGTCAGTACAGTCACAACTGAAAAATTGATCAGGAAAATATACGTGACACAAACCACTCAACAACCAGACCAAATAAAATAAACAATTTGAGATACATGGACCAGACCATCAACACCATCATGTTATCAGCTTCCGTTACTGATCGATTTTTCAATCATTATTTAAAGTTTTTTCAGTACGTTTGACATAAATGTAATAAACCAGCAAAAAAGTGACACCATTTATAGTTAGCTAATTAAAACAAGGACAAATAAAGAAAACTTGGGACATAACATCACATAAATACAGAAGTCAATACAAGTGTTTGTATTGAAGTTACAGAAATTAGTAACTGCTTATCACAACACACAGCAGCAGCAAAACATACACTAAATTATGATAAGTAAACTTTTAAACAATGCCCTCCATCAGCAAGATATCCTCTTACTACACTCGCTTAGATCTGACAATTTCAATTCATTCATCAAAAAAAAAAAAAAAAACAATACAGATGACAGTTCAGCAAAGAGACTTAATTTCATCTACCAAGAACAGAAATGTAAACATTTCCAATATCATAATATTCCAGAATATTTTGTAACCAAAACTAGTAAATTATACATCTTCTAATTTTTTTTAGTTTTATTAGGAACAAATATTACAACAGTTTGGCAGTAAGTATTACTCACAAGAGTAGAGGGAACCAGATATGTACACACTGAGGTTCACTACGTGAATGAACTCCAAGATAACTTTGATAGTGAGGGGATGGAGGTAGAAGTGATGGTGATGGGGAGGAAATACTAAATAGATAATTATGAACTGTGCAGAAGTCTTATTGCTGACTGTGTGGGTATGTATTAAAAATAACATAAAATCTATAAATATAATAACCTTAACCTTAAAAAGTATGTACATTATACAATTGTTTTAAAAAAATGAGTTTGGGGCACTACTAATTAACTGTTTTTGTATATTTGTGTATCTGTTTAAATTAAAGTGATTCATGCAAAAACTACTGGCCCGAGTTTGATATTACTGATCAGTTTTTGATGGGGTTTCAATCAATTTGCAGCCCATGGATGTTTTTCATTTTGATGTAAAACCAAAAAGTTAGAAATCAAGGTCAGAAAGACCACAAAGTGGTAATCTGTTTTTGACGAAAGCTATGTAAGCAAACACTACAGTCAGATTTTGATGGGGTATCAAACAATGTACTGCCTACAGTCCCAGGGGTAGATAACACACGCTTCATTTTGATGTACACAAGCTGAGAAGTTAAGGTAAATGTGTCCTGAAAATAGTATCTGTTTAAAGGAAAGTTATTTCTCGCAATAAAAATATGAACCACGTACCCACATTATAGGATGTTTTGGAATAGAAACTTATATTTACCTCGGGCACATTCTGTGGTTCAGATGACATGTTGAACTGTAGGTACACTTTAACTAGTAGTAAAGATGGTTTGAGCAGCTGGAATGAAATTCTGTCAGTACTTATTAATACCATCCATAATTATCATTATTTAGCCAAGCTACACTAAAAGGCTATAAGCCCCTTCCAGCAGAAGCATAGATAAAGGCTGATTTACCAGTGGTTTCTAACAACAATTATAGACAATGGTAGATGTACCCTAATCAACAATAGAGTGAAGTAGTTGAATGATAGTGGCTGGCAGCTGATTGAAGCCTTAGATCGATGGTCAGATCTTTTGAGGGGGTGGGGTGGGGGGGAACAACATGGAGATGAGTACGGAGTGGGAGATGAAAAGCAAAAACCCCAAGGATTGTAAAATTTGAAAATATGTCATGGAAAAGAGTCACAGGCAGACAGAAGGAGTTGGCAGCAAAAATTGTCCAGTAAGGATTTTTTTCTGAAATATAAAGAAACTTGAACAAATAAACAGAAACTGAACGACACTGCACAGTAATTAAACATCAACAATATTTGCTGCCAACTCCTTCTGTCTGTCAGTGACTTGTTTCTGCAAAGTAGTTTCCAATTCTACAATGCTTGGGTTTATGCTTTTCAACTTCCATACTTCTCACCATGTTGATTCCTCTCCCCCCCCCTCCCCTTATTCCCAGGTGCCAAACAATCATCTGAGCCTCCAGTAAGCTGTCAGTCATCATCATGCAGCTACCTCACTCTAGTGTTCATGAAAGGACATGAACTTGAAAATTTCAACACACAATGTGAATACTTGCCCATTTTTCGATACTGTCCTGCCTTCAACCATGGTACGAGGTAGTTATTCTCCTATCCAAATGTTTAATTTATCCTGCTATAGAGCACATTTTTTTCCTAATATATATATATATATATATATATATATATATATATATACTGCTTTTACCATGTATCCCTGCTCCAATAATAATACTTGCCATAGTTATCAATTATTTACTTAGAATTCCTACCCTCATCACCAATGCCACCTCACTGAATTGTCAACCATGGCTCAGAGTTCATTCGGATACTGAGCCACATTATGTGTATACATGGTGGTATCTCATCTATTCACACAAATTAAGTTTACTACCAAAATACTGTTATGAGTGTTTATCATTTTGCATTCATCACTGTCCACTTGCTTTCAGCTTTCATAAATACTGGGTTTCATATTTCCATTCTTTATTTTCAGTGACTAAGCATTTTCCCTCTCATTATTATTGTAATTAAGTTATATAACATTTTTTGGTAAAATACGAATATTAATGGATGTGTATGTATAGAAATATGCATTTTTAGTACAAACTGAAAACTGTTGATAAAGTTCTTTAATAAATATTGTATAAGCACCCCATTATTATATAGAAAATAATAACTTACAGAAACAAAGAACTATACCACAATCGACATTCTTGAACAAAATGAACTACGTACTGAAAACATGTTTATCCTGTAAAATATAGTTCCATTATAATTAGGCTGAATTAGCAAGATGTTTGATTACTAAAAATTTAAACAGTATATAAACTGTACTGAGCTGATACAAGTTTTGTTCACAAATCATTACTTCGTGTCAACAAAACTTATTTTCTGTTTGCCTCGTGTACGGTACAATGACTCTCCTGCCCTTAAGGGAATTTCCCAGTTAGGTGGCATAACATCCTGCACTCGAATGTGTAAATATTAAATATTAGGTGAGCAAAGTTCTGAAATTAAATATTAACATTAAAAGAAAGATTCTTTTGTTTGTCTGCACCTGGCACACTAATGCACCAATCATCCCTTGTCTCATTAATCTAGCTGGTATGTGTTCCAAAATATTTGTACCTTAATAAAGGCAGCTGTACATATCTGAGGAATGGTAGATAAAAGTTTGCGTTTTAGAAACGTCATACATATTATCAAGTACTTAGGGATAAAAGTGGCCAAACTTAAAAAAAAAAAAAGTGCAAGTTTGTGTAAACTGAACAGCTTTCCTTTCTTTTAACAGTAACCAAATGTAACAATGAAACAATATTCCCCTTTTGTTAGCATCACACAGACATTGCTCCTCTTCATATTCTTGAATTACACCATTAATGGACAATATGCCCAATAGTGGATGAACAATTTCAAGTTTTGATGTGACGTAGTGTAGATTTATTAAAACTGCAAATTGATCCCAGCAGTGCAGATCTATTGTCAGAACCAGATGCAGTGGAATTCAGTGTTGTAAACTGAGCAAGATTTGGTAACTCCGCACTGACATCTGTTGCACCTGTACAAAAGCAAATGAAACAGATGAATAAACTGACAGGATTGTAGAAGCAGAATCATGTTATAAGAATTTAAAATCTCACATATTTTAAATTATTCACAACTCTAAATTAGTAAAAATCATTCACAACAAAACACTTGATTACAATACATGTGTCAACAACAAAAATTGAAGCACCCAGAAGAAACGGTCGTACACATCATTGGCAGGTATATCACTGATTAGAGCTGCAATTCTCTGTGACACGTAGAATAACTACCAGAGTGCATTAGTGTTGTTCGTGTTTAATTTTGTTGCCAGAGTATATAAGGGGTGTGAAGAACTTCAGATGTCTGGTGACCACTGTAAAGGACACGGAGATACAGTGTACTCATGTGAGACAGAGTTATTGGCAACTGTGGGTCTGGTTGAATTTTGCAAGATCCAGATTTGTGGGGCATTTGGATGTGACAGTTGCCTGATGTTGGATTGAATGGAAACATGAGGGAAGGCACACTCTTCCTCAAGCTTCCAGGCAACCATATCTGACTACCTCAAGGAAGGATCCACGTATTGCGCACTAAGCGCAATGTAACACCTTCACATCCATGCCTGCCATTTGAGAATAAGTAATGGACTCCCTGCAACATTCTGTGTCATCCTGTACCACTAATTGGAATCTAGCAGCATCTAGGCTAGGGAATTACAATCCCATTTGTAGGCTGCTGTTGAAACCGCAATACAAATGGCTGTGTTTGGAGTGGTGACATGAGTGGGAAGCATGGACTGCTGATGGAGTTGTACGGTATTCAGCTATGAATCACGCCCATGACCATCGTCAGCAAGCATGGCAATCATCTGGGAATAAGTTTCATCCTTCCAATGTTTTGGAGAGGCAGAATAAAGTTAAAAAATGGTACATAACGGACATCCTGCATCATCATGTGATAACTCTGATATAATAATATCATGGCGCCATTTATCAAAAGGACAATGTTCCTCCACACTTGGCACAGTCCATATGAACTGTCTGCATGATGTTGAAATACTCTCATAGCCAACAATATTACCAAATCCGTTCCCGATAAAATATGTGTGGGAGCAGCTCTGATATCACCTTGTCCTCACTGCCGCTATCCAAGATATTAAAGTTCCCACTACAACAGTTGTGGGAAATCTTGGCTCAGGAGAGAATACAACAGCTTTATGATGCCCTTTGCAACCAAACCAGTGCATGCATCAAGGCAAGAAAGGGTGCTACATCATACTCATTATGCCTAGTTCTTTGTAAATTTGACTCAATTTTGTAATCGCTGTAATAACATCATATATCCTCTTAACCCATTAATTTTCATTTCATTTCTTCCTCTCTTTGTGGATTATTCAAGTTTCTTTGTTGAATAAAAATTAATTTATGCATGAAATAAAAAATTAGTACAAGAGTTGAATAACAATGAATACATGGAATAGATAAAGCAAAATTTTATGGGCCAAGCCTTTAATTAAATAGAAAATAAACTCTGTGGAAGGATTTTAGAATATTGGCATCATATGTGAAGTCAGTAGTGATAGGTAAACTGTTATGTAAAAAATTAATATTGCTAAAATAATAATGCTAAAAATTAATATTTGATAAATTGTATCATGTATATGAATGAATAACAAAGTAGGGTAGAATGATGCATCTGAAGGAATGGAATGAATTTTCTGTTCAAAACTTGGATGGCAGAGATAATGGTATTATAGGAGATTAGGGAAACAAAGAGTTTATATGCCAATTCTCAACTATACAGATCACTGACTGCTATGATAAATTGGAGTTGTAAAAGCTGAAATGGGCAGCAACTGAATGGTACAGATTTTCAGATTTTACTAACACCATGATAAAAATTCTTTGCGGGTTTGCGAAGAATTTGTATCAAAGATACGCCAGGAAAGACTTATCTTTCACACCATAATAAAAAGTTAAATTCAAACCATAACAACATATGAAAACACTGTGAAAAAACAAACAGATCAATAGGATAAAACAAATGTTAAGATAGAAAAATACTAAAAACGGCAAAATGATAAGAATAAATGTGTTGTTCACTGGACAAAGAACAGCATAAAATCTATAAAAATATTTTTTTGTTGGCTCGCTATAAAAAGGTCAGTCAAGTATATAAAAACAATAGCTGGATATTTACAAGTGATCTGGTAGCTCAGTGTACAAGTCAGTCACCTACTAAATTCAAGGTCCCAGGCGTAAAATTTTTATGGGCTGTGTTCTGTTCACACGAGGTAGGTAAGATATTTCGGGGTTCAGATTTCACATTAAGCTGTAGGTCACAGAGAAAAGGAACTGGCCATCCTCCCTTAGACACATTGGCTTAGTATGAATCCTTTGTGAGGGTCCAGCCAACCATAGGGTTGTGGACTAAGTTAAGTAGGAAAAAATAGATTCTAACTCACTGAAGCTGAATGAAGGAGTGCAGCAGCAGCAAAAAACACTTCACAAAAAACAAATTTTGGGCTGTGTCCTTGCACTTACAAGCAGAAAATGAAGCATATGGCTAAGCTGACTAGAGCTCCTGCAATCACCCCAACTTAACCATATGCTTCATTCATTTTCATCAAGAAGGGCATTGCTCAATTTTTTTTTTTTTTGGTATGTTTATGTAGTGTTTGTCACTGTGGTCCTGATTCCTTCAGCTTTGGTAAGTGATGGGTTTTATTTGACTTTCCTTCCAATATTAATATCACTCCATTCTTGCCTTAATAGTTGGATAGTTGTATAAGAAGAAGTCACACACACAAAACATACATAGATCTAACTATTTTTTAAGAAGGTCCAATAGAGCACTGAAATGTATCGAATTATCTTTATCATTGTTTAAAATAAGGTGCAAGTCATTGTATAAACTAAAATCCATCCTTAAAACAGAAATGAGAACACAGTCTGTTAAAATGTTAAGTGTCATGGTATATCACTGGCTGGGTAAGAGGGCACTGCTGAATGAAGAAAACTTCATTCTTTAACAGCTGAAAGGAGCTGCTCCATGGATGCACAGTCAGTTTTAGCAACCATTGTTAATTTTCACTCCACTCCAAACCTCTGCCTGGTGTCTTACATTTGCTACCTGATGAGGATGCCAATTTTTAATACAGACAGTAACTCCATCCTCATCTTCTTGAATGCCAACTTCGTATCTACCTCTGTTGCCACAATATCCTTGAATACCATATAACCAGGAACACGTGAGGAATTTGACCGTAACAGAGATTTGGAGGGTGTTAGATAGGAATTTCTCACTGTTGTGTACATTTCATAATACAATTAGAACTGAGGGAGTCACATCATATGATAAAATTCTACAACATTTCATTTACTGGAATGACTAATACAACATAACACTCTTAAGGTGTACATGCTGCATGCACTATTCAATCTATAACTATAGCTACCTCAACGGAAACAATGCTATGTTCACCTTTATCAGTCAACTTTTATCTGTTGATATAAATGGGGATAAAAGTATGATGTTGCTTTGAAAATAATTTAATAAAAACAGACTGCAGCACACCCCTTATCATAATTTGACAATTCTAAAGTACTAAAGAGCCTTCCTAAATGCCAAGAAAAGACCTACTTCATTCTGAATTATTACAACACACATTTAAATGAGAAATGATTGGAGTAATAACTGCACTGACAGCTGTCAAGGCCATGAGAGACACTAATTGGGAATGGTGGCTTCAGCACACAGCAGTGCACTTGGCAAGTGTGATATGCTCCAGCAGCTAGTCATCCCTATATAGTGAACGCTATCCAGCAATCTGAAATAATGTGTCAGTTTTGAGTTCTATAATGCAGTCTTGGTATAAAAATGACCTGAAAATTGACGTCTGCAGAGTAATCAACATCCAACATCATATCATAAAAGTTTCATAATATTTGTTTATTGAGTTAGTGAGCTGAGCCTCTGATTAAAAATATACAAAAAGTTAATTGATTATTTAAAACTGTAATCTTTAGATCCAATGTGGCTGGACAGTACACAGAATTCTTAGCTGAAAATGTAAAATCAATGTTTGGAGACTACTAATTAAATTTCCAAGTGTGAGCTGCATTTGTTTCTTAGTACCACAGGGATTGAATGCAAAGCAGAAAACAGTGAAATCAAATATTAATAAGGATTAATGGACAAGATTCATCAACTGCGGATAAAATACTGCCAATAACAATGGCAAAAAACGTGGCACTTGAAGCAGTACCTTGAGAAATACCACTCTCCTGAATATCCAAAAATCTCATTCCAAGCTCGATACTGGCAACAGTAACCTACAATTTTTGTAGTAAACTGCCTGCGTTGGTAAGGAAAGAGAAAGTGCCACGGATAATTATTGGCTCGAGCAAATACACTTTCCACAGAACAATCCTTTCACATTGTTTCAAGATTTTCTACCCTTCAATCTTGCCTCAGACAGCTTTCCAAAATCCTCACCCCTCACTAAGAATATTTCTTAACCAACACAAGCAACATCAGCTTATTTTCAGGCTAGGGGGTCAAACACTGAGGTGATTAATTATTGCAACTAGTGGCTGAAGCCCTTCCTCAGCTATCTGATACAATAAAGCCAATAACTACATCAAAATGAATGGTTCTCTTCAAGGTTACACAACCCCATCGATTTCTACTTAAATCCAGAAAAGACTTCAACCTCACTCTTTATTAACATGCAAACAAAAATTTTCATGTATGGATTGCCACCAGAATGCATCTCAGCCTTCATAGCTCAACACTTCCGATGTCTAATGTTCTCCACCATACTACTGTCATTTCTAGCCTTGACACAAATGATGTCATATCAGTGAACACAAACATTCCACACATAAAGCTTTATGGATAAAGGAAACAAAGAAACTGTTGTTTTCCTAGATCTGTACTCTTCAGCCTTCCCTGCACCAATCTGCTATGGATAAATTTCCATCCATAATGAAAGATGCCAGAGAAAATCCAAGGACAAAAAAAGACATAGTACTGTATTGAGCTCTAAAACTGTCATCTACATTGTAATTCAATGACAAAAATTGGCCATTCCGTACATTTTTATACTATCAATTTAAAAAGAATAACCCTAAGAAAGGCTTGCCAGTATCTACAAGACCACTCAAAGGGACGTGCCACAGCAGCGGGTAACAGTTATGCAGGAGCATACAATGGATAGCCTCGTTTGTGTAGACTTAAAGGGTCAACTTGGGCAGAAGACCACCCGTTTTGGGGAAATTCTTCCGTACCAGGTGAATGGATTGACACTGAACAGTATGCAACCGGACCTGGTGAAGATCGTGTACGTCTCCTGAGGTCAATTTGGCCAATCAAAGTTGGAGTAGGTAGGGCCTACAGCAGAAGTCAATCAACAGTGGATATTTATCTGCGCATTTCTAATTCTTGTGAATTTCCCTACATGTGAAAAATGCACCCTGAGAAGAGGTGTGGCTATCATGAGCAACGTGGAGAGACGGTTGCTGGAGGACTGCAGGGAGATTACTTCATGTCAAACCCTCAGGGGTGGAGGGTGTACTTGGAATCCGACCCCCGAGGTTGGAACTGTGGACTTCGTGCCAAAATCTCCAAGGTTGGAGGGTATTCCAACTTAGCATCGAACCGCCAAGGGTTTGAGAAAACTTACTGCATACTGGACCAGCAGTGAGGTCACTCTTTGAAGTAATTCTGTATGTTGCCTGAAGTATGTACTGCACTTCATCGACGTAGCTAACATGCTATAACATTTTCGCAGTCGTGGGACGCCTCTCGCCATAGCAGTAACTACACAACGAACAGTACAGTGTGGTACTTACCTACAGTCATTGAGTACAGCTCTAATGACCCTTCAAAGGAAACTTTGAGCGATTGAGAGTTCTCACCTCCGACAGTTAATCAGCTAGTGATTTTTTTTTTAAAGCTGCGAGATAACTCTAATTGTATCCCAGCAGGATAAACAGACTTAATGAGCTTTTTTATAATCACATTTGGGGGATAATTTCAAATTATCCTGGCGCTCAACAACTTGCAATCAAACATAATTCGTGTTAACATTGCTTCTGATTTTCTTGAGATTAGTTCCTGATTGTTTTGAGGGAAATACTTCACTTTTGCCAAATGTGAAGTGTTTGTTGTCCAAATGATAATTAATTATGTTGCATTTGTTTTGACATAATTTGTTTGATAAGTAGTGCTTTGATTTTGCTGTTTATTTGCAAACTTTGGCAACTGTAAGGCGTGGCTTTACTCGTTTCTTTTTTAGGATTTCCTGTATTAATATTAAAGGCAAATAAGTTTCGGTCTGTATGAGTAAAAAATAAATAATCAGCACAGGGTTTTATTTGATGATAAAAAGAGGAGTCAGAAAGTTTTCATCCTTTCCTCTCACCCAACCAAGCACCTACGACAACATAAAAGAAATCAATCGCAAAATTCCCTAGAAAAAAATAATAATATCAAATCATTTTTTAAGTCAAATATTTACCACTGTTGCTTTGTGTGGGGGAAAGATGGATCATCACTATTCATTTTTAATCATCTGAAAACTAATGAGCAATATAGTAGTAGTTGCAAGGGAATAAACCTGAAGAATAGTGTCAGCCTGCTCATCAAAAAGTTGAAATACATAATTTGTATAAGACAGGAAGATCCTCTTACCAGAAAATCTGTAATAACTATGGAACCCATATTAGCAAGTGGTGTTGAGTACAAGAAATCATCAATGTGCCACAAAATTTTTCATGAAAGAAGTATCAAATTGTGGTCTACATACCCCAGTTTTAGCACTAAGGGAGAGAGTACAATAATAAACATGTAACAAGACTTTGTGGACATTTAGTGGTAAAAATGTAAAGTTTCTGAAAGTAGCATGATAAGAAAAAAAGATCAGCTGCACGAGTTGTGTGTAACATCATCTTTTCTCCAACTACACTTTTTTAGCAAAAATTTTTTCATCTGGAATATGTGAGCCATCTTTGGTTTCAACATGTGTTGCTTTATTCACTGATGCTGATGACATTTACTTATCTTGAATCTTGGGCATATGAAAATATTCTGAAAACATAAGAACTTTTATCCATTAATATTCACATCTTTAAATTTTTTCATTCCACTCAGTCTCACATCATAGAATGTAGATTATCAATTGAAACTTATTTTGCAAGGAACATGAAGATTATAGTGATGATCTGAAGTGAAATTGTCACACATGCTTGGCCACCATAGTCATTTTCTTCCATTCCTGACAGCATTTAAGTTGCTCATATGGAGTTTTATGCATATCACAGAATTGTTGGTGAGAGACTATTGCCTTGAATATGCTTTCATACTGGGGTTCAGGAGCACTCCTGAAAATCCAATAATAAAACCAAGGGATAAAGTTTCATATCTGTATACGTTACAAAAACAACTTCCTACTTCTAAAAACCTACTATACCCGTCAATAGCCAAAGGACCAAAGAAATTTGTTATGTTAAATGGGGACTGGCTTGGTATGAACACACATCCCTTTTTGGTTCATTTCAAAGAATCTGGGAAATTGCGCATTATGACTTAAGAATTTAAGAGTGAAATGGAAATAAAATTCAACTCGATGTCTGCCTGCTATTTGTTAAATATCTAAATTGAAATGTATAAATTATTTTTGGTTAAAAAGAGTAATAACAATGAAACCCCAAATGAAGGAGTTAAGAACTGCCAGGAACATGAGATAGTTCCTGTGATAGGGTCTGAATCTGTCAAAAATGGAGCAATTACTCTACCTGAGTTCACATTTTCACAAAACTTCATTACATTATTGTCAAATCCTGGCTGCTTTACTGCCATTAGATAAAGCAAAGAAATGTTCGTCATGCCTATCAAAAGAGCTTACAAGTACAGACTTCAAACATGTGCTTTTAACTAGCAGTGTACCAATGCAGCAGAGTTTGCTCAAAACTTGATGACTCATGCAGTGGAGTTTTTCAGAAGTGAGAAATTGAAAAATATTGATGCTGCCCAACAAAACTTTGAACAAGATGGAAATGTAGGAATCATTGTTTCAAAGAGTTATTAAACAATAACTTTGAGCAGGCTTTCAACTTGCATGATTGAATAGACCTACAATCACTGATAAAGGGGCTCATTAGACAAAATTGACAGAAGTCATGAGCTGTAGTGATATACAATGCAACCTGAAAAATACAACTACATGCAGACCAATAGTTCCTATCATCACACCAGCCTTATGGATGGCTTGGTTGGTGATTTTAACATGTAAACTTAAATGTAGACAAAGAAATTAAATTCACATTGAGAACCATTTGCATCCATGCCATATGCCACATGAACCAATTGAATAGTTTGTTTAAAACGATAAGTATACATTCCATGGGAATTTAACTCACTATGCAGATAGATTTTGTTCTGTATTTACTAGAAATGTTTTTCTATACCCCATGGTTGAACCACTGACACAGTCTTTACAGTAATCAACAATAAATATGCTAAGTAGGATCCAAACTCATTCATTTCAACCTATGAAGATGTATTCACATAAAACTAGCATTCTTGTCCCAATGCATGCTACAACGTTTTTTCTCTCATTTTCCTTGTGCATCTGAATCTCAACATTAACTGCCATCCAATTTTCCATTCCGTAGTACATCCATGGGCACTTATACAGATCATTCAGATGCCATATTTTTGTCTCAAAGTCATTCCTAGATCAGCTTCCTCTGAAAACATATTCAAAGATGAAATTTTTGTAGACCTAGTGAAGTACCAAGAACAATCTTTAGATCTTCCTTGGCAACCTGAACTACCCACTGACAGGACAGAGATGCTACTTTCCTAGATCTTGAGTACCTACTATCCACAACAACTTCAATATCTTAACTCACAATGAGTCAAAAACCACCAAACAGTATCTCTATTTAAAAATCCATATTTATAGTTTTGATAACATTCACAATAATAACAACAATTATTCACTTCGATGAAAGATGGTGACAATATGTTGACTAGAGGAGAGTAGATAGAAAACTTGAATAAAACTTAAGAATATTGGAAGGAAGTTGAATGGGGAGAACAGAGGAAGAAAATACTTTCAACATGAATCAACAATGAACAAATAATGTCTGAAGAAGGAAGTGTCCACAAACTGAAGATGAAGCACACCCACCTAAATCAATGTTAAAAAGAAAATAAATTTGATAGAAAATATCAAGACCAAGTGTGGTGGGTGAGCAGTAACGATCTGGCCGGGAATTTTGGAAGATGCAGTGTTACAGTCCTCAAACCCAGCTTTCTATGAATTTCAACCTTATTAATTAAGTGCAATAGTGTTTAAGAGATATAAACATAATTGATTAATTGTAAATTTGTATATTTTTCATATGAATGAGTATTGTTTTGATGGATGGAAATTGTTTAAATGAAGTGTAATTTGATTAAAGCAGTACAATGTTTGAAATCTTAATTGAAAGGTTGAAATTATGAATGTTTTGTAAGTCATGATGTTCCGAGTACGATTTTCGGATAATTGGAATTATTTAAATTTGTCAGTTTCATGTCTAAATGCCTGTAAATAGCAATTATCTCCTTGCCCCTAGCTCCTAACATGGCTCTTCTTTATTCTGCTTCATTGGTATTAAGTAACAAAAGCATATTTCTGGATAATGGTCACAATGCTGTTGGGCAATGAAACTAATGGGATATGGAAAATAATCAATCACCTACCAAAGAAGAAGGTAAGAGGTCCAAACGAACACAAAGAGCACAAACACATTATACAATATTTCTATTAATAACCTTACTCATGTAGGAAGGGAGGAATATGGCAGGGGAAAAGATGGATGAACAACAGATGAAACAAGAGGGAAGTGTGGTCAATTTTCTCCTCTCCCCCCCCCCCCCAACTACAGGTGCAATCCCCACCCTTCCCACTTGTTTCATTTCATATCTTGGTTCATTTATGTGGTAGGTCTGGATGTGAAGACATCTTTCCCTCTACCATATGTTTCACCTCCTATATGAGTAAGGTTATTAAACGAAATATTGCATAATGTGTTTCTATTTTCTTTCTTTTTTTGTCTGGCCTCCTGCATCCATCTGGCGTAAATGATCGGTTATTTTCCCTATCCCATTTTTATAAAGAGTTATTTCAGAGAGACAGTAACAACAAAAATAAAATCATCAACTTTTCACAACTAATTTCCTGAATGTACAGCAAATTATCTGTGACAAATATGTCAGCTAGAAACAAATAAAACATTTTGAGATAAATATTTGGTGAAAAATGTGTTCTTTTTATTGATTATGTTTTTTCCCCTATTAGATATTCCACCATACAGAAGAAGATAGATTTTAATGCAGAATATTTCTTGCTCTTGCTTAGATTATGTATCAAAAGGTCTATCACTGGATACTTAAGTTGATGAGGTTGTTACTCACAATCAGTCATGCTGGTTTGAGTGTAATCCCCCCCCCCCTCTCCCCCTCAATCATCAGTTACAAATGCAATGCCAAAAATAATAATAATATAATCATGCTTTGGTGTATATACATATGTAATTTCGACATGCTTGTATGGCCAAAGTGAAAATACCTTATTCTTACATGCATATTTCTTTGAACATGAAATTACACTATCTTAATATAAAACTTCACATATAAGTAACTGAAATAACTAGTTTAAAATAATGTACCGTAAATTAAACATTTAAAATATCATGCTTATGATATAATATTTATAACCTCCCCGCTGATGTGGGATTCAGTTGTCAGCATCACAGTCCTAAAAAAAAGGTTTGGTAACATTTATTATGATAAAGGAATATTAGTAATGCAAAAAAGTCACAATTTTTTACCAATTAGAATTTACTTATTATTATTATGAAAATTGTCAAATTATGTTTAAAAAAATGTCTTCCCGACATGTAAGAATATAAAATGAAAAATTGACCAGCTAAATTTACATCACATTTATTAGAAATCCTGATAGATTAATTATTCAATTCAACTTTTCTTGATCATTTTCTATTATTAACATTAACAATACAATTGCTGCTTGTAACAAGGAGGCAACCAAAAATATACTTCCTTTAAATTGCAGTCAATGGCTTTGCAGAAACATAATTCATCCAAATCACACTGTCACAATGAATTTAATACCGTTCCACCACAGACTGTCGCTGGCTGAGAAAAATGTGATTTAGTTTTCTCGAAATATTTCTCAATGCAATCATGGACACTATCATTAGTAATCAGAGCATGTTATAAAGAATAAATAATGACCATAAATTTACCCATTTTTAATTTTGTCCCTACAATGTCAAAATATTGGCAACTGCTATTTTTATGAACATTATTATTTCATCGGTTACTGGAACACTATCACTTGCTTTAAGCCTAAAATCAAGTTTTCATAAAATACCTCAGTTAATTATATTTTGGGTTAACTCAACCCTCAATGCCAGCTATGGTGTTAGCAAAAGTACAGATAACATGTTTCAATGCTGGCTGTTATTAACACCTCCATGATTTGTCACAATACTTACTTTCCTACCAATTGGAGCAAAAAAAAAAAAATGTAACAAGTGCCGATTACATTCTTGGATGATGATAGAAGCATTTAGCAAACAACACAGATTACCTAGAATCTTTAGTTATGTTTATGAAGACATGAAAGTTATTCCTAGACTGCATATTGCAGAATGGTTCTCAACTGAGTAGCAGCAGAACAGATTTTACTTCAGTTCCATTTGTTTCTATAAGGCAATAAATGAGGGAGAAATAAAATATGGAGTAATTTTGCAATTAGTTCAGGATAATCTAACACTTCCCATTGCCCAGCAAAGGGAAAATTTCTTTTCATTTTATAACCAGGCGCACCACCTTACTTGTCTGCGATGAGTAGGAATGCTGCCACTGGAGTGTGTGCCTAGTTGCAACTGGATCGTTTTAAGTTTACAAGTCATCTCTTCTAAGGAGTATGATACAAGTCATTTGAGACATCTGATACCCTTGCTACAGGTCTCATACAAGTATATTAACCTGGATAAGTATTCATACCGAAATATTGAAAAATGTGTTAATTTTGTGTTGATCGTTACCCTTCTGCTTTTCATCTCCATTGTCCTATATATATATATATATATATATATATGTTAGGCTGAAAGACCAAAAACACTCATCAAGTGAAAAAAAAACCCCAACCACATTGTGGTTTCTAGAAAATGGCCACATGTTGTGGCTTATCAATATCTAACTCCTTGTGGTCAAGATGAATTGCTCCAGCTGCATTTAATATATATGATTCTTCCTATGCGTCGTGTTACAAGGTTCTAAAAAAAAAAAAAAAAAAAAAGTGTGTCGACCAAATGCGAAATTCCTGTTGTGGCCGTTTTGAGTTGGCCACAATGGGTTCCGCCTTTTTTTTTTTTTTTTTAAGTGCCAAAATGCGAATAATGTCTTCTGGCTGTTTTCAAGAAACCAAAATGTGTTGTGGTTTTTTTTTGCTCATTTTTTCGGTCTTTGAGCCTAACATATATATTGGCTAGGGAAAATAAACACACACCAACCAAAGTTGAAGGCAGTAGGGCTGCAACAAACACAAAACACGAGGCGAACACAATTGTATCATATTTCAGTTTAAAACCGTATAAATTGCAGACAGGGCCTGGACTTATTGTGAGCATGTACACATTTCTCATACCAAATGGCCCATCCCTCTCTGCATGAATAAGGTTATAAACTAAAATACAATACAACTGTGTTCACCTCATGTTTTGTCTGTTTGTTGCAGACCTATGTTCAACTAGTGTTTATATACACATACTAGCATTTGTATGGTGCGGTGTGTGTAGAAATGCTTTATACTTTTTTTCTAGTAACAAATATTAATATAAAGAGGAAGACATGTAAATTTCATCTAAAAACTCTCCCTTCTTTTAGCTATTACCTTAGATCTGGTTTTCGTACATATGTCCAAAAAGTTTTTTTGTTTGACTTCTTTTTCAAGGCAATATAATTTATGAAACGTAAGAAATTAAAGCCACACGAAAAATTATGGGTAATGGTCCAACAAGGACTTACCGAGAAGCAATTTTATCTTTGGTCAGAAATAGTGCATATTAAAGTAAAGAGAAAAGTACATTAGACATAATGCAACACTTAAGTTATCTTATGTGATGGCATTGGAAGTACAGTCAGCAGCCATTTCTAAACACGGCTTTGCCACCCACAATAGCATTTGCAGCACGGATGATCAGAAGTAAGCAAAGAGTTTATATTGCTAACCTAAACCATCCAGTGGCAACCCATGTTAGCATGCTATTAACCATCTTAACACTTGTTTTACAAAGTGAGCTGTCAGAGTTTTTCCTGACACTACTGCCTCTTCAGAACTCTGTACATGAAAACTGGCCTATAAATGCATCCTAGACATCAGGCATCCCACTGGCCTAAACTTCCATTAAGACCTCACCTATAAACCTGTCACATAGTTTTTAAGTATCATATATATACATATATTATTTCTAAAAGTTTTTGTGATGAGCCACCGTTTCCCTTTCATACCTAATTAAAATCGATAAATGAGGGATGATTTTAAAGATCAAATTTCCAGTTTTTGTAACAACACTAATTGAAAGGAATGTTTTGAAATTCAACTAATAAATGGCAAAATTATGAACAATGAAGATCATGGGTATGTGATAGTTGAAATTCAAGTTGGTAGGCATCACTGGCATGGATAAGGAATGGTCACAGCATGGCTTATCACAGAAGTATGGATAAACTGTGTGTGTTTTCTAGAGTAAGGAGCTATGCAGACATTTTTGTTTCTGTTTATAAAACATTTGATTAAAAGGTTTTTGTAATTTAAATTTTTGATGTAAATATTTTGTAATGTAAATTACATTTTACTTTGTATTGTAAACTAGCTGGTACCCACAACTTCAATTGCGTTTGTAAAGAATTTTGATTGAAAGCTACTGACTTGCAATCATGACAGTGCACGATGCAAGACTCGAGGCTAATACCATTTAAACACCAGTGATCTGCTCAGGGTATTCATGGCTGCAAAGTGAAATATACGGACATACATGTCTTTGGTCGAAATATGAAAACGTCCTCAGTCGACTATTTTCAACCTTCATATCTCGCACACTCCCACAGCTACCTACATGCAACCACCATAGTGCACGATGGGAGACTCGACGTTAATACCACACACAAACACCAGTGGTCTGTGCTACCTAGTTGTGGCAGCAATTCGAAATATACGGACACACGTCTTTGTTCGAAATATGAAACTGTTACAGATTGCCCACTTTCAATCACCATATCTCCCACTCTCCACAGCTTCCAGAATTCGGCCAACGGTTTGCATGATGGGAAACTTCATTCTACTACCAAACACAAAAACCAGTGGTCTGCGCTGGTTAGCAGGCTTCAGATTGAAATATAGGGACACACGTCTATATATATATTAAGAATGAAATCAAGACGCTAAGTAGTGGAAAGTAATCAAATTACGATAGGAAAATGAGCCACCACTTACCTTTAGATGATGGATGTGGGGTGCGAACACACAGAAAAGACACGAACAAAAATAATAAAGTAATTATCGGGATAAACCCTTCGTCAACGGGAGAACATTAAGAGGGGTGGGCGCAGCTGGAGACTGCCTCACAGAAAGGGTCCAAATTACAAGTATTCACACCACACAATCATCATCTAAGGCAGCAGTCTTCAGACAGAAGTGTGCCTTCCTGGGGAGACGCAGATTAGTGTGAAAGTAGGTGCAAAAAATTTACCAGAAATGTAATTTTTGTAACACAATATATATTAATAGAAGAGCATTCTGGTAGCTCAGTAGTTAAGGCACTTGCTTTCAAAACATTCGCTGCTCCGGTTCCAGGTTCGAATCCCGGCAGGCACAGGAATTTTGAGAGTTATGTTTGATCATTTGAGCTATGCCAGGACGCTCCGTGGTTCGGATTCCACGTTAAACTGTAGGTCCCGGAGGAAAGGAACTGGCCGTACCTCTGACATGTGGCTTAGTACACCTCCTTCGGGAGGATCCAACCAACCCGAAAGTTGTGGACTAAGATAAGTTTATATTAATAAAATATATACATATAAATAAACTTTCATAAGATAATGTCAAACTTTATAATTCAATGTTTTAAACCTTTTAGCATCATCTACTGAAAACTGGATGACACCAGCTTGCATGTTTTGCAGTTTCTAATTGCAGGATCCCCAAATTCAAACATTTTGTCTCTGAATTCAAAGTTATAGCTGAAATGTCAACAGAAGAGTTTTGACACTATGCAGGTGGACATCTCAAACAAAATGCTATTAGAATTGCTAGTCCCCACCATAATCGAAACAATAACCTTAGATTCAAACATCACTCACATTTGGTGTTAACAGAAGCGTTCCCACCACATTTTTTTTTTTTTTGGTGTGATTACTTACTGATAATCATTATAAATTTAGAAGCTGTGTTTATTTATCATAAAAAAATTATTTTCAGATGAACAGTTTGACTGGTTTTAAGATAAAATATGTTAATAATGAAGATAGTGATGAAGTTAATGATGCTGATACAAGTGAAGGTAGCAGGACTACAAGCAATAGGAATAAAGAGGTAACTCCAGAGACAAGAAAATACAATTCAACATATTTATCATTAGAATGTTACAGGTGGCTTGAAAAACCAATGTGTTTATTTCGTTAGAAAGTTTTGGCTGTACGAAGTATAAAATCAGGCAATCTAAAATGCCATCTTGAATATATGCATCTTGGTTATGTAGGTAGATCCAAAGAATTTTTTCAAAGAAAATTAGACGAGTTTAATAACCAAAAATTCAAAGAAATGAATGCAATGCTAGTGTCAAGCCAAGCTTCTTACAGAATCCCAAAATGTAAAAACTCACACATAACTTTACTTTTGCCAACAACAATCAATGTGGTTACAAAAAATAGATTTTCCTAAAGGAAAGTATGGTTACATAAAGTTTGGAAACATTTGATCTTGGGTACATGTTGGATCATTTCCCTATCCTAATTTGTAATCCCTTTTCACTGCTAGCCCCCATTATTTCATTGTTAATATATATAGGAATGATACAGAAAATAAACCTAGCCGGCCACAGTAGCGTAGGGGCTAGAGTACTGGCCCCGCGTGCTGAAGGTCGCCGGTTCGAGTCCGGCCGAGGGCATGGGTGTTTAAGTGTTGTGTGTCTGTGTGAATGTACTGTCCGTCCTGTGGTGTCCATACTTAGAAGCTGCAATACATACTGGATGACTGATTCACTGGAAGCTACGATAATCACATTGAGCTGGCTTGTATGGCATCAGTTGCCGAATGCCATCCCCCCCCCCCCAAAAAAAAATAAACCTATCAGTAACCATAGTTGAAGGAAGGAGAGGAAGAAAGAACACACTTAACAATATTTTGGAAAAAAATACCTAGTCATCTTTAAGGTTTATTTTCCCTATTCTTCCTATTTTCATTGCCTAGCAGCAATTTTATTGTCACTATTATCTATATTAAGGAAGGATACGGAAATTCAATGCAACACTTACCAAAGGTGATGGTGGCTGGGAATGGTGAACACAAAAAAGAATATCAAAGTAACATAATAGTTTGGTGTTGAATCTTATTCTTGCAAGTAGATGATACACCTAACAAGGTCAGATGTGATCTCAATGACACTTGTTTAATCACTAAGCGGGCTCAGTGTGTTCAAATCAAAGCTCATTAAGTGTAGCAGCTATTTGCAAGAACATGGTCAACACTTAAATATTGTGTGCATATGACCATCTTTTTTATGTTTGTCATTCCCAGAAGACATCTATGGTTACTGTTGGGTATTGAAGAGCTGGATAGGTGAATAACCACTGCTTATCAGAGTTGAAGCATGGATACACACATACGTATACTGAGCATTCAAATTTTTGAGGTTATATCCCTTCTTCAACCATAGAGTGAGGTAACTGCCTGATGGTGGCTGGAAGGACATTTGGATAGGAGAATAACCAGTGCTTACCACAGGTGAAAACAACAATGGTGTTGAAACATGGACAAATATTAAGCATTATAATTCAGAGTTTATGTCTTTTTGGCAACAGTAGAATGAGGTGTTTGCTGCATGATTGGTGCTAAGCAGTGAAACAGAGTTACAGATTAGTTTAAAAAATGAACTATAGTGCATCTTAGATGATGGATGAGTGGCATGATCAACACACAGCAGATATGAACACAAAAATTGAAATTTTTGGGTCTTAGTCCTTTATCAGCAAGTAGAACACTGCAGAAGGTTGTTGCTGTAGGAGACTGCCTCAAATGGTGACCACTGAGCAAGGAACATTGTCTTTGGTGGGTGTAAATTCAAATGAGCCCTGGGAAAGGGTGTACTGAGTTTCATTGCAAAATATCAAAACTAATCACAGGCAGAACAGACAGCAAAATGAATCACCTCTGGTTATCAATGGTCAAAGTTAGGTACAAGGTAGAAGAAAGTATAGGACATAGAGAAGGAAAAGTTAAGGCAAAGGTTGGGTATTTTCTCAAGCTGAAACGAGATGGTTATATGGAGCCCAGTTTCTACTGATAGGCACACACCTTCATTCTGAGTTCATAGGGGCTGCAAACAGTCACATTACAGCATTTTCATTGTTTATCATCATACATGCAGGAATGGTTAATTCGTTAGCAGAGGGAACAGTCGAAGGAACAAACAGTAGAGGAAGACAAAAATTAGAATATTGACTATATAAGTTGTAATCGGTGTACTGAAATGAATAGATAAGTTCAGGATAGGAAGGAATGGAGGACTGAAATAAACCAGCCAAGGGACTGACAAAGGGAATAAAATATGGATTACAAGGAAACAAAAAAGTGCTGGATAGTGAACAAAATTAAAAATTAAGATAGCAGAATCAACTACCTCTTACCACAGATGACAGCAGGATGGCATGAAAAGGACACGAACACTCACAAAACAAAGAAATTATTGGGCATAAACCCTTCTTCAGAAGCAGAAGATGGCAAGTATGAGGTCAATCTGCGATGCTGTACTGCTGAAGAAAGGTTGAATGCCCAATAATTCCAATGTTTTCTGTGCATTTGTTTTCCTATAATAATGTTTATTACCTTGATTTCATCATATTGTACATATTCTGGTTGTAGTTTATATCAAGATACAGTTGGAATAACTCACGCGTGGCTGAACTAATGGCATCAGTAAAATGGCAATCTTAGTTCTCTTCCCACAATGAGTGTTCTCATTTCAGGTCTGTCATCATTGGGTATTCTTATGTTCCAGGTCACAAAATTATTATTATTACTTTTTCAACCCCATTGTGGCGACACAATTAGATGCGGTTACCCAATTGATGAAAAAGTGGCCAACTATGTTTAGGGCACCTTTTCTAGCTTCTTCCCCAAGTGAGGTGAGCAGAGTGCATCCTAAATACGACTGCCTAGTCACAGATGCAGCAACCGAATTTCTCTAAAGCCACAGTCCTTGAGCAAAATGACTGATCACACACCTTCTGCCAATGTGCCATGTTATCACTAGAGGCTTACAGATATCACAATCATGCCTCCATTGCAAATTTAGGATCGCCACAGAGCTTTTAGAAGAAAGAATGTTTGGAAGACAGCTCTGTGTGAATTCTGTTATGGTGAGGGTTTTGCACATCAGGACTGATTTGATGATAACGACAAAGAAATTGAAGCACAGATCTTGGAGAAACTTAATGCCTTGGAAGTGTGGGGAAAATACACAAACTCTCATTAAAAAATGAAAGATTTTGCCTCGCCAAAGCGGCGGTCCAAAGAAAAATCCTGTGAACTTCAGAATGCATGGTGGATAACCAAAGCAAAAGAGCTTTAACATCAAATAAGAATTCAAGACAGTTTTATGGAGCCACAAAACCAATGTATGGCCCCACAACCTTCGGTATAAATTCACTTTAATCCTTTGATAAAAGTAAACTTCTACAAGATCAACAAGAATAGATGGAAAGGGGATTTTGAAGACGATCTGAATCAAGAATCAATCACTGATGAACAAGTGTATGATAAAATACAGCATGCACCCATCAAAAAAGAAATAGGCTTCTTACTCATGGAGGCTATTAATCAAGCGAAGTGCCACAAAGCCACAGGCCCGGGTGACACACCAGCAGTGGCTCTCAAAGGAGGAGGTGAAGAACTTTTAAACACCTGCATGAACTTACTGTCAAAATTTGGACTAATGAAGAAATGCCTCCCGACTTTATGGACGGTCTGAAAGCTCCCATATTTTTAAAAAAGCGACTTAGCACACAGTAGTAACTATCATGGCATTTCATTACTATGTTGTGTGGGAAAGCTTATTGATAGACTCTTGGCGAATGGTATTCTACCTTTGGTGGAAGAAATACTTCCAGAGAGCAAGTGTGGCTTCAGACCATCTACAGGCACCACTGATATGATATTTACTGCAAGTCGGCTTCAAGAGAAATGCAGGGAACAAAATGTATTGTTTTATATCGCTTTCACTAATATTGCCAAGACCTTTAATTCAGTGAATCATGAAGCACTGTGGAAAATTTTAGCTCTGTATTGTTTGCCACCAAAACTCATTACCATATTGCTCTACACTAATAAGACATCTGCAGTCATTAATAATGGTTCTATTTGGAGAGCCATTCCATATTAATAATGGAACGTGATTTCTCTCACGTTGTTCTACCTTTAGGTAACTACCATCATGCAGCTCAACAGAGACTGTCTCCCTCCTGAAATACAGATTAACTTCAGGGAAACTTTTTAATCGGAAAAGATTAAAAGCAAGGACTCTTAACATCTTCTGCAGCAGCAATGGAGCTACAGTACGCAGATAACATTTTTGTAGCAGAAAGAGAGGAAGGACTTGTAACCATCTTAAATCTTCTTGTAACTGCATACAAAAAGGTTGGGCTTAGACTGAATATCAGTTAAACCAAGATTCTGCTCCAACCAACAGCTGGGGAAGGGCAAAAAAAAAGATCAATATCACCACTAACAGGGCAAGGTTACAAGTTGTAAACAATGATGCAAAAATGCAATACAGAATCAACCATGCTGGAGCATCCTTTGTCAAGTTAAGATCAAAAGTCTTCAGCAATCATGATGCTAACACCGCAACTAAAATCCTTGTGTACAATTCTTTACTATTCCCACCTTACTTTATGGATCTGAATGCTGGACATTCTAGAGAAAACATCGTAAAACACTAGAACAACACCCTCAAAGATGCTCCAGAAGATTCCTTCAGATAATATAGCAGGATAGACGCATCAATATCACTGTTCTTGAAGAAGCCCAATCCTCTAGCATAGGATACGTGATTGTAAAATTACATCTGCAATGGGCCGGCCATGTGGTCCGAATGGACTATACTCCTCAAGAAGTGTTCTACTCGCAGCCAAAAGTTGGGTAAACACGGTGTTGGTGGTCAGAGGAAGCAATGTAAGCACATTACCAAGGCTAGCATGAAATTGTTTAATGTAACAACTGGAAAACCTCTGCCCTTGATCACTCACGCTGGAGGTCTTGTTCAGCTTGGCACCATGTTAACTGAAGAAAATCGCCGAAGATCAGTGAATGAGAAGAGGCAGCACAGGAAAGCATCTCAGCTGTCCCTGCCGGGAATGCCTGTCATCACTGCAGTAAAGTGTGTGCTTCTTGCATTAGACTCCACAGTCATCTTCGAACCCATAGATGAAGAGACATTCTGCTTCAAAAACCAACCTACTCAATCAACTGTTTGCTATATATAAGGCAGTAGTGAAAGCAAAGGGAACTAAAAATATGTCTTAAAAATTCTGTTGTATCACGTAATATTAGTTTTAATTCTGTTCCATGTTGCATAGATTATAAACATAGGACTATTTTACTCTGCATGAAATAAAGATTTCAATAGCATGGCACACATGAAATCAAGTTAAATATTTTTTTTTAAAAAAATGAATGAATTATGCAAGCCCTCTTGTGATATGATGAATGTCAGTCATTATTCTGGTCCAGGCTACATTTAAATTTAATGAAAACCTCCTCTAATATTATTGCTCTATAATGAAAACTTTTATTGCAGTTGCAATAATGATATAAACGTGATCCCATTTTTCTTAGGTTACTATAACAGCAACATCTTTGGGAAGATAATATAAATATAAACATAAACCAACTAATAATACGTGGATTTAAATTGAATACATAATTTCTTATTGTTGGTTTGCAATTTAAAAAACCTAACTTCTTAGCTTGCTATAATAGTGACATCTATGGACAGAAAGTTCAGACATTTCTGGCCGTTGCAGCCCACAAACGAAGGGCAGGTGAGTGGTGTTACAAAATGACAGACGCAATGACCACACTAGCCATCTATTAGTACTGATTACCCAACAGATGAGCAGTCTGGTAGCTCAGCTGTTCGGGTACTTGCTTTCAAAAGTTTTGCTGCTACTATCCTGGGTTCAAATCTCAGTGGGTGCAGAAATTGTTGAAAGTTATGTTTGATCATATGAGCTAGACCATGTTGTTCTGTGGTTCAAATTCCAAATTAAACTGTATGTCCCAGAGGAAAGGAACTGGCCATCCTAATTCTGACACAATGGTCACCCTCCTTCAGAAGGGTCCCTTGGGTTGTGGACTTTTTTTTATCCAGCTATATGCTGCTCTTAACCTTTCCAAAAGTAACTACCAGAAGAGTTATACACTAATCAGCTGTTTATATAGGATACATCTGTGAGAATTAGTGTACAGAATACAAAATCATTCATTTAATTATTATGATTAATCAATTAATTGTGAGTATATACATGCTATAGTCTTTCCTGGCAAAATGAAGCAATATAATCTACTCAGGTATCTAGCTGGAATAGTATCATAGAAATATAACATTGCGACAGCCGGCTCTGCTGACTTTATCAGATGTCACGTAGCTTCCAGATCTTAAAAGCTTGATGTGACTGCCTAGACTGGCAGTCATCGTATGTTGGTAATATCTGGAAGCTACACGACACCTCATGAAGTAATCAGAGCCAGCTGTCAAAACTGTGTTTCTACGAAACCGTCCGGCTGGACTCCCAAAGATTATAATGCTATACTCTCTTCACAGCATCTCTAAAATGGCTGTTACCCCTGTTACATTTAACACCATATCACTGCTTTAAAAATGATAGTTTTTGATATGAAATACAATATAATAAAATCATACAATCTCAAATGTATGGTTTAATTTCCTTCAGGCAAACAGTGATCTTAACACAACAGTTGAAATACATATTTACTACTCTAAAACATGGCACAATTAACTCAACAATGATTAGAAGTCAAAGAAGACAAATTTTTATCACACCAATAATGACAACTTCTTGTTTATTTACACATTTTACCTGACGGTGGAGTAACTGTTCCAACAGATGTCGCCGTACTTGTACTATTTGGACTTTCAGAACGTTCTGGTGATTTTCCATTTGGAACTAGCTGTTGCTGAGATGCCCACTGGTCTTGAACTTTCTAAGGGAATAAGAAAAAAAGAAGTACATCAAACTCAACATTTTCAAACATAGAACAGTGTGAAAGTAAAGAAGAATAGTGGTAATACAAAAACTTAAAATATAAAGGCAGACTGTATTTTCTGCTTCAGCTCTTAACCAATCCATCTTCTATTTCGATTTATTGAGGTTTTCATATAATTGATGTGATTATTGAATCCTGCAGTCATGTCTTATATGAGGGTTTCTTCTACTGAGCCAAGTTATGATAAGTATTTATGGTCAAATTATTCCAACAGACATTTAAATGAGAAAGTTTGTTGCTTATGCTAATAGTGTAAGCTGGAGATTAGGATCTGTTATGTACTTTTACCATGTTTATTTGGACCATTCTAAGACTGGCAAAGGAAAGTTGTGGAAAATCTTACATAACACATAGGCAAAATATCATGCCATATTTTTAGGCTCATTAAATAAACAAGCTTTAGTCAAGACACACATAGCATCTAAATAAACCATTTCTTCATGTATCATATCTTAATACTGCCATTTAACTCACTCATTTAACTCATTAAATACATCATGTCAAGAACATACCCAATATTCAAGTCCTTTTTAGTACAATTATACAAACTACCAAAGCAGAATGTGTGGTTTTGCATAAAAAAAAATTGAAAAGAAATCATGACAGCAAATTGTCACAATGAATAAAATAACACTGTTGTTACACCAAACAAAGCTTAAACAAGGGTTTAAACCAAAACATTGTAAATCTTCTCGGGTTTGCAGCCGGATTTTATTAAAAAGCGACAAGCTTTCGGCAACTAGCTTAGCAGCCATCATGAGGTCAACTATGTATTGCCGGTACATAATTGACCTGATGATGGCTGCTGAGCTAGTTGCCGAAAGCTTGTCGCTTTTTAATAAAATCCGGTTGCAAACCCGAGAAGATTTGTTGTCATTTATTCGCCGGGAAAGCCTACACTCACATACAAAACATTGTAAAATTTGTTCATGTTTTTGTGTTTGTATGGCCCTTCTGCCTTCATCTTTATTTATTTTCCCTCACCTTTCTTATTTTCAAATTAAGAGCTATCAAATCTAATCCAAACAGTTTAGTACTCCATATCAAGGGGTCACAAATTAATTCCTCTGGACAGGAAAAACTGACCTGTCTTCACTAAAAAAAAGTGACCACTTCACCTTTACCTTCAAACTGAAATATCGTATCTACACATATTACGAAACAGTACAGATAAAGTAGTGCACTGAAAAATCTTTAGAAAAAAAAAAAAAAACTGGAGCAGAAGAAATTGGTCATTTTTAAATTTTTGTCTGAACACAATTAATGCAAAGACTGCTTGAATTTTTATGCAGTTTCCAACATATTACAGCCTATTATCTTGGAATGAAATCAGGAATGTTTCTTTTTAAGATATCAGCTAGCTGAGAAAGAAAAAAAAAGTATCTGAAAAATTAATTGTTCCATAGTACAACCAATCTAATACTTTTGTTACCTGGCACTTGATATAAGTTAATTTCACAGTTAAAATGTTTACCTCTAGTGGAAATGAAAAGGCTTGCGATGATGTTTAGCATGACAAAATGAAAACTAGCGAGTGTCAGTTCAAGAATGTTATGTAAAACTCATCGACAAGCTACCTAACAAACAGAAAATTCTTCACATCTGTAGAAAAGGATAAAAATCATCCACTGACTTCATATCTGTTGGACTCAAAGACTGGTCACTGTGCATTTAATATCTACTAGGAGCAAGTCCAAAGCCATTTTTTTGCATATGGTCATAAGTCTAGAACAGTTCCTGTTTTTAGGGTCAAAAGGTGTGAGCCCACGAGCGTGTTTTGGGTGTGGTCATGGGTCATGAGAGATTGACCTGATCTCACTAAAAGATGAACTTATATTTTCAATTAAATTCAGTGCAATAATAACAATAATTTTAAAAAAACATCTAATGTAAATACCTGCCAACGAAGGCCGGGCATATGACATAAGCATGTACAATAATATAGATTTAGAAGAGGATCAAAGGTTCCCTTGATTAGATCTGTCTGATTTAGAAACCTGCCCCGCCTTAAGGGAGACAAACACCACCCTTGTTATATGGGAGGTGAATATAATAAGACAGAAATCACAAGAAAGACTGTATACTTAACATATTTTTGGAGGAAAAAATGAATTTGTGGCACTGTTAATGAATTACAGAAAATAAATCTACTGTTCTTAAAATCTGTTTCCGTTTGTTCAGATGGACAGGATTCATTCAAAAATTACTGGTCAGTTTTGATGGGATCTGGAATAATATACAGCCCATGGAAACAGGAGTAAAATAGGAACGTTTCATTATGATGTGAAGTTAGGAACCTCAGAAATTTAAGACAGAAGTGAGTAAACTGCAGTTTCTATTTCTCATTGAACCCAATTCATACAAAAACAAAGGGCTTTTTGATGGGGGTTTCAAATAACATTCAGCCCATGGTCCCTGAAGTATAGCAGGATATTTTTCACTTTGATGTAATATTGAAACTGAGAAAATAAGATAAAAGTGCTAGGAAATTAGTATTCATTTTCTGTTTAACACAATTTTTGGAAAAAATACATGTAGAATTTTTTCCCTTCAGGCTTTACAGCTTGCCGATGCCGAGGTCACTAGAGGTGGGAAAGGACTGATGGTATTTTTTTTTTTTTTTTGCTATCGTCAGTCTTTCAACTGGTTTGATGTAATCCTCCATCCTTTCCTATTCTGTGCTTACCTGTGCTAACCTCTTCATTTATACATACCCCTTACAGCCTACGTCATCAATTATCTGCTTCATATATTCTAATCTGTCTTCCTCTACAGTTCTTACCTTCGACTGTTCCCTCCACTAACAAATTAACCAATCCAGCATGTCTCAAAATATGACCTACCAGCCTGTCTCTTCTTTCCGTAAGCTTCTTCCACAAACTTCTTTTCTCACCCATCATTTCCAAAACTCATTCATTTCTGTCTGTCCACTTAATTTTCAGCATTCTGCTGTAGCACATTTCAAATGCTTTAATTTTCTTTACTTCCGATATTCCTAAAGTCCATGTTTCACTACCATAAAGTGCTGTGCTCCATACAAAGAGTTTTAAAAAGTTCTTTCTAATTCCTAGATCAATATTTGAAACTAAAAGGTTTCTCTTTTTCATGAAGGCTCCTTTTGCTAGTGCTATTCTGCTTTTGACAGCATTCCCGCTTCGGACATCGATTGTAATTTTGCATCCCAAGTAAAAGAATTCACTTACTTCTCCTATTGCATCGGATCCTATTTTTATATTTAATCTACTAGTATTGGTATCATTTCTGCTACATTTTATCACCTTTGTCTTGCTTTGATTTATATTCAGTCCAAAATCTTCCTTCAGTATTTTGTTCATGCCATTCAGTAACTTCTCAATATCCTCAGCCCTCTCTGCTAACAAGACAATGTCATCAGCAAATCGTAGCATACTAATTTTTTCTCCCTGAAAACTTATGCCACATGGAAAATTTTCTTTGACTTTCTTTATTGCTGACGGGTAGGAATGGGAAGAATTTCAGGCATGGCCTTTTGAAAGAACCATCCCGGCATTCACCTGGACTAATTTTGTGAAAGCATGGAAAATCAAAATCTGGATGACTGGACTGGAATTAGAACATTCATTGACCTAAATATGATACCAGAGCATTACAGTTCACCCATCATGCTCGGGTGTGTAGACTTTTGATGGGGTTTGGAACAATGTACAGCCCATGATCCCAGAAGTAGACTAAGGTATATTTTATTTTGATGCAACATTGAAAAGCTGAGTTATTATGGTAGAAGCGTCCATAGATTGGTATCCATTTACAGGTAAGTCAGTACTGGGTAAGCCGCGTGGCAAGAATTAGCAAATGTTACAGGCCCTGCGCTTTAGTGGAGGTAGAGGGAAGGAGGGGGGGGGGGTGAAGTTGCCCCTATGCTTAAAAATATCTAAGTTTAAAATGTTTTCCTTAGCTAGTGTTATCTCTAATTTTGCCTACACTAAATCAAAAAAGGTAGTTTCCTAAGAGTGGCGTTTCATTTTATATCCTAAACTTAAATACCTAAAGCAAACCAAGGGCATCTTGTTCACATATGCTAAAGGCCCCACACTTTCTTAATCTGACTCTGAGGCGAGTTACTTCTAACAGTCGAAATATCAATCATGGTTTCAGCATAGAAATGGCATCGTGTTATTCAAAGTAATAAAATTACAACTTTTCCCCCCCTTAATTGCAATGTGTTAAGTGTAACAAAATCACTTTAAGAGAGAGGAATGTATATCAGTCCACGTGATAAAGTACTGCACAACAGCTCTTTTTTTTTTTTTTTTTTAAATATATGTTACTGGCCTGCCAACGTTATCTCATGTTGAACTGACAGAGTTCACCAATGACACAGATTTAAACATCACAGGAAGAAATTGTACACACAAGTAGGCTCCAATGAACACTTGACTATGGATTGTTGTCACAAAAATATACCATAAACATGTTACAGTGTACTTCTCAAAAGAATGAACATTTCTCAAACTCAGATTTTCTGACTTGGGAAGCATCGGTATCTTGTGATAGTCTCAAAAAGGAATGACCTACTTCCATTATGTCATAGGAGAAAGTAGTAGCCATATTAAAGAACTGATATCTGAAATTTTTACTGATAATGGAAAACAAAATTATGAATCTACTCCTCAGTAACATTACCAGTGATCCTTTATGGATGCCACTGTAGGGATTCCCTTGCATATCAAGTATTACACTTATTTCAAAAACACAAAAAGATATATTTCAACTACTCTAAATGTGTCAATATTATACTCCAATGGTAAAATACAGGCTGTCATTCGTACAAACTTGATAGTTGAAGAAATTCGACTAAGCACAATTTCCACAATCAAATAGATAAACTGAGACATATTGAAAACAGACAGCAAATCTTAGTGCTATCTTCTAAATGATGAACTGTTCATTGTGACTGCAAATGAGAAATCAAATTATTTGTCTGAGCAATTTTGGTTGAAGAAATTCTTTCTGTTCAGGAAGATTCTACAAATAACACATGAAGAGAATACCTGGGTCAAAATGAAGCACTTTTGTGCCAAAATCAAGATAGCAGCTGCCATCAACAAGAGATATTTTTATCAAAATTGACGGAAATGTGGTAGGATATACTTTGATAACAATGAAGATGATAAAAATGATGCCAGCAATTATATAGAAGAATTTCTGCATTCTCCGACTGCAATCAAATTCCCAGCATATAGAATCAGACTTACGTCATTGCTCCAATCATATTTCTTTGAAATCTATACATTTCATGTAACAGAATCTAATTTGAAATTATTTCCAAGCAATGAAATCTGAACAAAGTTATGGTGCAGGATGAGCCTATAGCTGTCATTCCTAACAGTTTTTGTTTTAAAATTTTACAAATTTCTGAGAGTGTCCAATTCATCACAACTATAAAAAAAAACATAAAGACGCACCTCAACAACCAGTGGCTTCCAACCAAATTCTTTTCTGGATTTTAGTTGTATGTTGTTTTCTCTCAATGTGACAGCCTGGAAATGGCAAGGGATAGGCAAGTTGGTGAAGATTATGCACATGACAATCGGTGGGATACATGTAACATATTTCAGATGAGGAAGGATAAGTAAATAGTGTAGTGCTTCATCTCTCCTTGATATTTTACAAGCTATAAAATGATGGAAATTAGGTGAAAACCATTGGTAAATGAATTGCTGGATGGATTTTTTTAAATAAAAGTTACTAAGTGAAGCAGGAAATACAGTAACAAAAGAGCAAGTAGTGAAAACAGGAATGCTACAGGGTAATGCAAGTCACCGACACATGAATTTCAAACACATTTAATCTAGACTAAAAAACACTAATTTTGGTCACGATGTAGCCAAGTCTATCACGCTTCCTGTCTTTGCTGCCTAGATAACAATGGTTAACAAAGGTTAGCCACATTATTTAATGACCCTTCCATTTAGTTAAGCTTCCATGAGGAAACGAATTGTCAGAACACTGAAAGAAAAGTAAGTATTTTTTTAAATTGGTATATTAATTCCAAGTTGTTTATTTTTATTTAATATTTGTTAAATTCTTTGTAAAATAAAAACTTTAATTTTTGATTAGCGATGTTAGATGCAGTTTTGATTATATTGTTATTTAGCATGGGTATGAATTACAACTGGCATTTGGCATTTCAGCAGAGGGCATGGGTTAAATTTTTTTTTTAAAATAATAATTTAAATTGTGTTATAAGCGTCTTGTTATTGAAACCATTATTTTGTTTGAAATAAGGTAGTTCCACACTTATTGTGATCTATGCAGCATAGATTACAATTAAAAGTAATATTATGAGGCATAACAAGATGTTAAGATCTATTTTAAAATGTTTTTATTAAATCGCTTTGGGCTTTGTCTGCCCGGGTGGACTTTTGTAATTCGTTTTAAACTAACTTCTCGATAAGCTAAAGACTTGAAATTTTGACCACAACTCAGAAGTGGATGACAATGAATGAAAATTTGGTAAAAAATGAAAAAAGTTGCCTGGAAAATTCGGGATAAACTGAAAGTACTCTTTTCTATAGACCGATTTGGCTAATTTTTTAAAAAAATGTTCATAATAGTCCGAATAAGGATTTTAGTTAGTGAAAAGTTGGAAAACTTGCCCAGAAAATTGGAAAATTCAGAGAAAACTGAAAGACTTTTTTCAGTTTACTAATTTGGCTATTTTTTTAAAAAAATTCATAATAGTCTGAATAAGGTTTTTTAAGAAGAAAAATTGGAAAATTTGCTTGGAAAATTGGGAAAAAACTAAAAGTACTCTTTTCTATGAACCGATTTGGCTAATTTTTTAAAAAATGTTCGTACTAGTCTAAATAAGGCTTTTAGTTAATGAAAAATTGGAAAAGTTGCATGGAAAATTTGGAGATAACTAACTGAAAGACTTTTTTCAGTGTAACAAATTGGCTAATTTTTTAAAATGTTCATAATAGTCTGAACAAGGTTTTTAAGGAAAGTAAAGTTGGAAAATATGCCTGGAAAATTCAGGAAAAACTGAAAGTACTTTTTTCTATGGACTAATTTAGCTATTTTTTTAATGTGTTTAATAGTCTAAATAAGGTTTTTAGAGAAAGAAAAATGTAAAAGTTGCCCCGGAAAATTTGGTAACAACCGAAAGTACATTTTCTATGGACTGGTTAGGATAATTTTTTTTAAATGTTTGCATTAGTCTGACTAATGTTTTTAGAGAAAGAAAAATTGGAAAAGTTGTCTGGAAAATTGGAAATTGGAAAATTCAAGAAACAAAGTATTTTTTCTATGGACCGCTTTGGCTAACTTTTTATAAATGTTCGTAATAGTCCGAATAAGGTTTCCAGAGAATAAAATTTGGAAAAGTAGCCCAGAAAATTGGAGAATTATGGAAAACTGAAAATGTTTTTTTCTATGGACCACTTTGGTTATTTTTTTTTAAATGTTTGTAATAGTCTGAATAAAGTTTTTAGGGAAAGAAAAATTGGAAATGCTGCCTGAAAAAGTGAAAAGTTTTGGAAGAACTATGATTTTTTCTAGTGGATTTTTGTTCGAATTCAAGACCATAACTTATGATTCAAACGATGGATAAGCATAATTCTTTTTTGTTTTGTTCTGTTTCCCCGGGATGGAAATAAATCAAATGTTTTCTATTAAAAAACTGGAATTTGTTGCATGTCGCATGTCTCTGTGATTATGTCATCAAAGTATTTAAAATCAGTTCCAAATTTTCACTCACATAATCCTAAAAAGCAGAAAAAAATAATAAAATAAAAAACTTTTTAATGTACCATGTTTTTATAATGATCTAAAAATATAATTCCTCTAATCCTTATGAAGGATAAACCCACATACAGATTTCTAACTTTTTCTAAATTGTACTGAAAATTTATACTTGGAAATTTTTGATAGCTATTAAAATACTTGTAAGATTGGTGACGAAAAACATGGGGTGCTTGCAATACATAACTATAAGAAGAGTAGACAGTAGCTTTCAATGAAAGATCTTACTTGTCAGTATACATTATTTGGTGTGCAATAAAATTATTAGTTGAGCTATTAATGCATCAATCATCTGTTGCATGTGCTCCATGTTTTTCGTCACCAATCTTACAAGTATTTTAATAGCTATCAAAAATTTCCAAGTATCAATTTTCAGTACAATTTATCCTTCATAAGGATTAGAGATATTATTTTATATATTTTAGTCTGTTATAAAAACATGGTACATCAAAAAGTTTTTTATTTTATAATTATTTAATTTACTTTGCTTACACTGACATCATACTACTGGGATCATTATTTCAGGCACATATAACTGTGTCAGCCATTAAAACATAATATCAGTCTAAATAACAGATAACTAGAAAGAAATATGTAAGAACCTGCGAAGATTTTGGATAAAGTTTATATCGCAATGCATTACGACCACTAAGCTGTGCTAATTCATGTTTGATTGAAGCATTGATTTTCTAGGGGTAATATTAGCAGAGTTGAAATGCAACCTGAATGAGAAAGACAACTGAAACTTTTTGCTACAGCACAAGGCAAGAGGAATTGCATTGAGCTTTATTTTATAATAATTCTTTTGAGTTAATCAACTGTAAATACAAGACTTGCCAACACTCCGTTCAGTCATTTTTATTCCATTACCCTTGTGTAATCTCTACTAATAAAATGTTAATCTTAGTCATAATGTATCCATGTCTGTCACACTGTGATGTCACACTTCCTGCCTTGGCTGCCCAGCTAACAATGGTCAGATATGTTTGAGGTTATGCACATTATTTAATGACAGTTCTATTTAGTTAAACTTAACTTAGTCCACAACCCGAAGGTTGGTTGGATCCTCCCGAAGGAGGCATACTAAGCCATTTTGTCAGAGGTAGGATGGTCAGTTCCTTTCCTCTGGGACCTACTGTTTAACGTGGAATCTGAACGACGGATCTATTTAGTTAAGTATCCACAAAGAAATGAAATGTCAGAACTCTGAAAGAAAAGTATGCATTTCCTTTAAATCAACATAGTAATGATCAGTTGCTTATATTTATTTAATATTCATTCAAAGTAGAAGAATTCTTTCAATTCTTTGCCCAAAGATACTCAAGATAAAAGATTTAATTTTCGACCAGCATTGTTATCAGAAGTTTTGATTATACCGTTATTTAGCCTGGGTCAGTATTAAAATTGGCATTTGACATTACAGCAGAGGGCACGAGTGATTTGATTTTTTTTTTAATAATTTAAATTCTTTACACAAGTATATTGTTACTGAAATCATTACTTCATTTCAATGAAAGTAGTTCCACACTGATCGTGATCTATGCAGCCCAGACTACAATTAAAACTAATGTTATGTGGCATAATGTAGGTTGTTAAGATTTGTTATTAATTTCCTTTGCTTTCACAGAAGTCATATTACTGAAGTCATTTTAGCAGCAAGTAACTGTGTCAGCCATTCAAGAGTTGTAATATCTAACTAAATCACAATTAACAAAAAAGAAAGATGTAAGAACCCATGAATATTTTGGTCCAAGTTTATATCAAGACTGCCACTAATGAGTGATACAGTGAGTGTATTAATTCACATGTAATTGCAGCATTGATTATTTTAGAGGCTATTTTATCAGAGGTTGTGGTTAAGTTGAAATACTACCCGGACTAGGCTGACATCTAAAATTTTTTGCTACAGCTCAAAGTATGAGGAACTGCATTGAACTTTATTTTATAACAATTCTTTTAAGTTAATCAACTAAGAAGACATGACTTGCCAGAACACTCCATTCAACCTGTCATTTTTGACGGGGCTTTGAGGTTAGTTAATAATAAGTGAAATGTAATAGTCCTCTGGCAGCAAGTTCACGACAATGTCAACCTCAGATAGTCTTTCAAGTGCTATGTTTCCAAATGTATTCTTTTAAACGCCCAGCAACTGAAAGGAAAAATGTCATGGTAGGCTGGAACAATACTGTTACGGTTAAAAAAAATCCTTTCTGCTTCACTAATGGTTCAACTGTGTTTTAAGACTCAACTTTTGTCCATATCAGATATCAAAATCTAGATTTTTTCCAAGATTTTCTCCCTTCCATTCCCTAGATTCCCTAATTGTCTCACTAAATCAGTTGCTTAGTATCTCCACCATTTTCAGAACTTCAGTAACTTCTTCTCCATCCTTATTTACAATGGTCTGAATACCATACCCTTCACCTCAGTTTCCAAACATGGCCATAGAAATTTCTAGAAGTGACATTCAGTAGCCATACTGAAACCACAATATTTTTCAAAAATATCAGTTTTAGTTTCCTTCTTTTATGCCATTAACTTCATGTTTCATACTTTCCCCAAAGCCTTACTTCATTCTCTTCTTCCAATCTCTTTAGTCTCCTCACTCCATTATAATATGCAGGTTCTCTAGTTTTCTTTCTGTTTTGAAATAAATATTTCATCCCTCATTCCTATTATCTCCTTGAACTGTTTCCACCTCCTCTTTACTGTACTGGCGATCTCATTCCATATTCTCACCTTTCTCTGATATGTCTGTTTAATTCTAAATGCTCTCCTTTTTATAAATGTAGTTACAAACATCTTTAATTTTGGCCACTGGTTTATTGAATACTCTAATATCCATCACAACTGCATCAGAATAACTTATTCATTCTTTAACCTAGACCCCACAAAGCTATCATCAGGCTTTATTAGAAAGATACCTTTTATGTTTTGTCCGCCTCTACTTTGTTTTACTCTATTATGTGTGTAAAGCCCCTTTCCCTCACTTAGGTATCTGCAAATCTGCTCAATTTTGTTAATATCTTATTTCACCACACCTTGTAAATTTAAGTCCCAACAAATAATGATCATTCTATGCTCACCTTTGAATATGAATTTAATTTCTTCACCGGAATTTCATCTTTATAAGTAATTTGTGCACTACAATAAGCAACCAAGATTCCAATTCTTTTTCTTTTGCATTAACTGAGATATTTATTACCAGTAACTCATTACTGTGATCTACGGACACCAATGAATTGTAATATCATTTTGTAACCAGTATTAAAACTATTCCAACAACATTTCTACAGTAAAGCAAACAGAAAAACTTCATAACATCCCTTAACTAATTTTTGAGGCTTGTGCATTTCTATTATATTAATAAACTATTACTTGTTCATTATATTCCCACAGTATACTAGAAACAGTATTATTATTGGCTTTGTCATATTTTCAGTATTACTCTTCTCCTTCCTTACTGCAACATCCTCGCCCTGTCCTTTTTATCCAGCTTCAGATCTGCTATTTCTTTAGTATTTACAATTTCTCACATCGTACATCTGTATTCAATTTCCCTCGGGTAACCTTTTTTCTCTCTCTTAAGCTAAAGAAAAAGGTACAGTACTAATCCCATTTAACTGGAAATAGGCTCCAATATAGCTTTAGATAACAATGTGAAATATATCCCCTTTCTATTTAGGTGTAGGCCTTTCCTAGTAGAATCTCATTTAAAGAGGTGTCTCCAAAGATAACCCCCACAACAAAACAAATGCCTTTCACAAGCAGTGCCTCTGTCTTCACATTAACCAACTTACAATTAGGCTTAACAGCAGTGGTCATGGCGATTAAGAACCTGCAAAATTTCCACCCTGGTAAGTAGCAACTTCATCACATTCTTCAGGTAATTATTAATATCACTACAAAGTGATTCTAAATACTCTATTATCTGACCAAATGCTGATTAGATACTAGAACACTTGATCAAGAAGCCTATGCCTAACTAATCCTGCAGAAGTGGGTTCGTATCTTCCCCATGGCTGCTACCTAGCAACAGAACCTCTCTCATCCTATTTTTTTACTTCCATGTATCTATTACTAAATCCTTTAACCCCCATTTCCTACAACCCCACATTCAACCTCTTATAATTATTTGTAACCTACAAACTTTACATTGTGATCAAATTTTGTAGTAGTAAGAAATAAAAGTTCACAATTACAAATTTCTAATATAACAAGTTCTGATGTTATGAGACTGTGAAGACAGACAGATGGGTAAATGAGAGATTCCATAAGAGTAAGAATGAATAATGGGTACTAACAAAATAGAAAATGGCAATTTGATACTGGAAAAAATAAAAAAAATAAAAACAAACAAGAAATAACTATTAAGTTCCTCTATTATGAAATGAACTGAGATTTGATGGTAACTTTGGGAACATCAGTATGCCCATATGCTTAATACTGAATGTATTTTGTCCACTGTATGAAAACTCTGATTTGGATTACTTTAAATGAAAGGAGATTGCATAGGACTCATTTAGGGTATTTTTCAATTTCTGTTTCAATTTTTTTTACTAAGAGAGTTAAAATATAACCAACCAGCCAAGAGTTTAGAGGTCATTTTTGTGTCCATCTATAAGATTTGCCTATGGACAGAAACCAAACAAAAACTTGCATTTAATACCAACTGATGGTTGTAATTTGTCAGGTGCTTTAGAAACATATTTCATAATATCTGGATGTTGTGCATCATTTTCCTCAATTACTGATAAAATTAACAACCATTCGCAAGAAAAACACATAGTGTAGTGCAATAAAGTGCAGTGTTGTGAATCTGAATAATGAAGACACTTCTCACCAAAAATTCAAAAGCACTGATGCTGAGAATTGAGCTAAAAGAAATGCAATAGACCACAAAATGTAAGTAGATTATAAGTTAGATATAATTCCACTGTACCAAACACAATATAACCTGCTCATAACTTTTGTACGTAATTAACAGAAAAAAACCTACTGAAGATGCTTCTGCAAAAGAAGTGAAACGCGTACGGGAGTTCAATAAATACAAAAAAAGTCAGTCGCTTTGGCGTAATTTACATATTTCATAACTCCAAAATCCATTGTCTTCTCCTTAAATTATCAACTTCCAGCCAGTTATTGATGACATTAAGCCAAAATTTAAAGTTATTGTTTCTCATTCCCGAGTCTGCTCTCTGAGGGTCAGTGAGAACATGTTTATTCTCCACTGGACACCGATTTGTGATACATTTTAAATTAAAGGGCAGAAATAACAGTGTTTATGGCCGAGTACAATTAATTGGTGACAATCATTATAAAAAGTGTTATATCAACCCATTTTGTTAAACTGATTATCTAAAACACTTTTTAATCAGGTTCCTCCTCAACCTACACACAGGTAATAAAATTATTAAAACTCAATGAGGAAAAGTTTTAATACAAAATTAAAAAGGTCATTAATTGCTTTTAAGTCATATTACTTGATTGAACTGTGTCATACACACCATTTTTGATTTTCTTGTTTTTTTGTCTCCATCAGATATCAGTAACTCCTGCACTTTAGCCATTCTTTTCTGCTGCCTAACCTTAAACCAAGGAGAAACAAGTAGATTTACTATACTGTCATTTCTTTAAAAAAAATATAAACATACATTAAAGTCCAAAATGGAAAATTACCAGTTTTTGTTCATCCTTTAATCTTTCTTCCATTTTCAGTCTTGCTTCTTTTAGAGAATCCCTTACATGTGAAGAAAATTTTAAATAAGGCTGGCCACTTACAACTGCATCACTTAATGAGGAATTACTGAAAAATGGATGTGCTAAAATATCTGAGAGAGAAGGCATTCCTGCTTTACAAGCTTCCGTTGAAAGAATACTTTCCAGCAAAGATTCTAGAAATATTAAGAAAAAAGGTTGCAATAATAAAAATAAGATATTAAGGCAACAGTCAATTGTTTTTCATTATTATTTTAATGGAATGGAAAAGGACATGGACGAAATCAAAATTTTTTGTTAATCTTGATAGTAAAATTATTAAAAACGACATTCAATGCAATGGAACAAAAATAATTTTTTCCAATCCAAATCACAACACCCTTTTTGCAAGAACAACATATGCTACCATATTAGCCAGATATAAAAAAAAGCATTAAGTTTTAAAAAGAAACTATACAGAATAAAAGTTGCAAAAATCTTATGACAAAATAAATATGATGAAAAATTAAGAAAATTATGCACAAAATTTAACATTCCATCTATTTTGCAAAACTGCTTTCACCAGAAATTTTGATAAAGAAGCTTTATTTCACACACAGCCATCATAATGAACCACTGGCCCTCTGTAATTGCACTTTTTTTTGTTTATGGCTCTTTGAAACTTGTGATAAATAGAGGTGGGAAAAGAATGGGGATAATGAACTGGTAGGAATTCAGCCATGAGCTTTTGAAGCAACCATTGTAGCATTCACCTGTAGTAATTTTGGGAAACTTGTGGAAATACGATATCTAAATGGCTGGACAGGGATATGAACCATCATCTTCCCAAAAGCGAGTACAGAGTATAACAGCTCTCCCATCAAGCTAGTTCTAATTCTGCTGGGTGCTTTAAAATGAATATTGGAGTTCTGAGGGTTTGCATGATTTTTGTTATTTGATTTGCAATTATAGTTGATAGTTCGAATTATTAATAGCAGAATAAACTTGATAAAACTCTGGCGTCAATTATATGTATGTGTTATTCAAGTGCTGTATTAAAAATGTTTTTATTCAATGTGCAAAAGTACTGTGCATTTAAACAAAGTGGGTATTCATTTATTTGAGCGCTGTGGAAACAAGTCAATTACTGAATTGTGTGAACGTCGCTATCTCAAGATGTCCTTTGTGAGGTACAATGGTTGGTTTTCACCATGGCGCCGGATTATGGTGGGTTAACAGTGGACGAGACAGCCGGCTTATCCTTTGCAGGTGCCAGCAACGCAGGTAGCCGTTAGAGCCTAACAGTTAGGACACCCACCCACGCAATAAAACTGCGGGAAGAATGAAGCAATCACAAGTAAACTATACCATGTGACTTCGGACCAC
Organism: Vandiemenella viatica; assembly: GCA_031002005.1. NCBI lineage: Eukaryota > Metazoa > Arthropoda > Insecta > Orthoptera > Morabidae > Vandiemenella > Vandiemenella viatica. The sequence continues at coordinate 145,032,798 of JARYHS010009186.1, read as the reverse complement.
CTTTTCCAGCACCAATCACTATATTTCTTACGACTAAATTCTGGAAATTTTGTGTTCCGCATGTCCCCAAGATGCTGGCAGGGCGGGGCGAGAGTTTAGCTGCGAGCAGAAGACACAGCAAGAGCTCTTTCTGTTCTGGATTCTCATTCTCGACTATGGTTCTGGATTCGGCTCTGGACCACAGTCGGGCGCTATCCTGAATGCCATTCCTGATTTCAGCTGAGAGCTGATCTGAGAAATTGGCTTCTTTGAGAAGTCGGATGCTTCCAAGCACGTTCGGTCTCCGAATGCTGAGGAGTAACTCGCTTGCTGCGGGACCATCTTCGAACCACGCCGCCCGCAGTCGCAGACACCTAATTGGTAATGTTTAAGCCATTGAACCCATAGCTTGTACATTTTAGGAAAGTTAGGGACCCATAAGCGACTTGACACATCAATGCTCGAAATTGACCAGTGAAACCCACTGAGCTAGCAGGCCTGAGTATATAAAAGGCCTACTTATATAAAAGGCATGTTTGTCTGAAACTATATGTGTTCATTCAAAACTTTGTACTGCCGCTCAATTTCTTTTTCAAATGGCATCTAAGAACCATTTGTAGTGCCTGGCGTTTTAGCATTGTAACTCAAACTGAATTTGGATTCTGCTGTCACGAGGTTATTATGATGTAACTTGAATATTGTTTGTTCCCGTAATTTTGATATTGATTATTTAAGTTGGATTTAATGTAAAGTTCATGATTTGTTTGCTTGCATAATTGGCTAATTGTAGCTTTGGGCATTGCTTTGCCACATATACAATGTTTGTATGTTATGTTTAACGTGAAATTCGCCCAGGCGTGTAACTGCCAACGATCATCAATAAACATCTCATTGTGGTAATTTACCTGTGATACTGGAAAATAATCAAAGTTCTTGCAGTATATTAAATTTTAGAGTACCTATGAAATTCAATTCTTTCAATTAATGATACAAAAAAGGTCATAATTAATTTTTACTATCCTTCTAAAGTTAAATCATATTACTGTAGGGAAAGTACCCCTACAACATCAAATGAAAAAGCAAGTCAAACAATTTCATTGTATGAAAGCGTATGAACAACTATTTCCTCTATCTTCTGTTAGAAAGTGCTAGTAATGAAGCTTGCGAGTGCTCAACAGAAAGCTTTTTGTTTTTTAGTTTACGAAGTGTGCATCAGTAGATTTTCTTAATCATGTCATTTTTAGTGATGAATCGCGATTTCATCTGGTGGAAATGTGGACACTCATAACGTGCACCCTTGGGGTCAGAAAATCCCCACGAGATGGTACAGAAGCAAGGGTACTACCCAAAATTGAATGCTTTTATTCCAAATTTTGGCGAAAGTTCTCTTTAAAGGCTCTTTCTTCAACTGTTCGATAATGAACCAGAGAACTTGATTTAGCACCACCGCCTCATCAGCATAACTCAGTACACAATATGTTTAAAGGATGATGTACCCAATAGCTGGATTGCCTGTGGGCTGAATGACAGAGCTTGTTTTGCATGGCCTCCATATTCACCTAATCGGATACCATGCAATTTTTATCTTTGAGGGGCCACCATCTGACTTACCTGACTTAAGAAACAGGACTGAAGCAGCTATTGCATAAATTACTCCAGATCAAGTTATGGGAAGAACTTGCTTACCAACTGCATGTATACCATGTGATGAATCATGCTCACATTGAACACTTTTCAATCAAAAAACTGTGAATTGCTCTTTCATTTGATGTATCATTTATAACTAAGTTAAGTGATAAAAATTCTGCATAGCTTTAAAACCCCAATATTCATTTTCAAGCCCTCTATTATATATGGTTTCATCTCAATATACATATATAATACTAATCTATTTCTTTCACCTGTTAAAAAAAAAAAACAACTTTGCATGCGGTAACTAATCAATATCACCTGTTTGACCATTTTATCTCTTGATAATCTTCCTCATTATTATTACTACTAGCCTCTAGGCCCGTCAAAAATGATGGGTGAAAGGAATGTTCTGGTAATTGGCTCAATGAATGGAATCGTTATGTAATGCTCATAACCTTATTTTGTAATTTGCACATAATTCGGTTGTAGTTAACACAGAGATACAGATGGCACTACTATTGAATTAATGATGCCTGAATTAGGGAACCATTCAAATCTTATATATATATATATATATATATAAAAATAAAGGTGTTTTTTCGTATATTTCACTTTTCAGCCACCACTACCTAGCACAGATCACTGATGTTTGTGGGTGGAAGTAGCATGGAGATACCTGTCGTGCACAACGTTGGCCGAATGCCGATAGCTGTGGGGATGTGGGAGATATAATGATTAAAGTTGGTCAGTGCAGGGCGTTTTCATATTTCGACCAAAAATTCATATCTCCGTATACTTCTCTTTCCTGCCACAACTACATAACATAGACTTTTGGTGTTTGTGTGTGGTAGTAGAATCGTCTTTCCTGTCGTGCACTATGGTTGTTAGATGTCGGTAGCTATGGGGATGTGGGAGATATGGGGGTTGAAAGTGATCGACCTGTGGCAGTTTCATACTTCTGCCAAAGACAAAAGTGTCATGGTGTATCACCTTTCAGCAAAAACTATAGATCACACATAACTGGCGTTTGTGTGTAGTAGTAGCACAGAGTCACCTTTCGATCACAACAGCGGCCGAATTTCAGAAACTGTGGTAGATATGGTGGTTGTAAGTGGCCGACCAAGGATATTTTAACATTTCGACTGTCTCCGCATATGTCACTTTTCTGCCACAACTACATAGCATAGTGTAAGGAACACAAGACTGCATACCGGGGTGGAAGTATCGCCTTGGTGCCTTAACTTACACTCTTGTAGACTCACAGTTCTCAATAATACTTGCTTAATAATTTTGATTTGATTTAATTTGACCATGTAGCCAGGATGACTCAACTGAATGCCTAGGTCGCCACTAAATTTGTTACCCCCAAATTTAGAAAAGGGTTCGAGCAAACTACTAAAGCACACAGGTTTACTGTTAGAAAAATCCAAAATTTTATTATCTTCAAAGTCACAAGTTCAAAATTGCATTTACAGTTGAGCAGGCATATCGAACTCTCTTTTCCAAAGTTACAGATTGTGGAGAGAAAACTAACCGACCGAAACCCCTTTAGCAAAATTAAAAGTTCTCAACAGTCATTGAAGTTATGGTTTAACACGACACGGTACAACATGATTGCACTAGCCCGCATGGAGAGTTACAACCAGCGCGACGAAACAGACGACCGAAACCGACCACAGGCAGGAACAGACAAACCGGAATAGACCAGCCAAAAGACCCCCGGCAAAAACAGACCGGCTCTTTTATCGAAACCACGAGAACCAGTGACGTCAGCAACTGTATCACATCTTTATCCTCCGCGTAGCTCAAAGAGTACGAAATTTATTTGACGATCCCGACTATTAAAAATGTTTAAACTTTGATAGTATCTGGACTTATCCACTAGAAGTCCGGCGGCAGTCTCTTGAGAAATTTAGAGTAATTAATTTTAATGTTTTAGCTGTTTAAGACTCCGCGTAGTGATACATTCAAATTTGGGTAAAATCCCTAAGTGTTCTAGAACTTTTTACGCGCGTGCACAACAATCCGCGACAATCTATTTTAAAAAACTTAATTACCGGTCAAATGCTTAAACTTTTGATGAAACCCATATATGTATGAACTAGTCTTGATTAGGGCTATCTGCTGATGTAAAATTTAAATTGATATCTCTTTCAATAAAAAAGCTTATTTTTTCTCTTAATTAAAATCGCTAATTAGACTTGGCCGAATTACTTAACATTATTGCCAAAATATCGGGGATAGTGCTGACTACAGCTGGTGATAAAAGATCGGTTGTAGCTTTACTGGATTTAAAGTTATTACAAATCTTAGAATTTCACTATTCTGATCGCGTGTTTCAAAACTTGAACAAACGGGAATAACTCTTAAACCAAACGTTTCCCGATATGATAATTACACATTAAAATGATTATTATAATGAATTACAACTATGAGCAAGATTACAGGGAAATTACTTAAAGTTGAAAACTGTACTTCTCGAAATTTCTAAGTCCCGCCTAAGCAAAACTAGAATTTGCCAAAATTCCAAGATCCTTACATGCCCCCTGAAGATTGAAGTTATTTTCCAAAGAAAACTAACTGAATATCTTGAAAAAAAATAAAATAAAAGAAAAATTTAAAATCCCAAAAGAAATGAACTATTCCCATAAAAATGAACTATCGCATGTCGGTTCAGTTCTTTCTCTCCACCATTCATACTCCAAAAATTCTTTTAACAATACCAAAAACTTTAACCTTTCACCCAAAATTATCACCAAAGGTTTTCTCAAAACACATTCATTCTCTGAGTATCAATATTAAACAAAAAATTATTAAATGTCATACAAATTATGATCAAAAAGCAAAATGTGAAATTGTCACAAAATATTACATGTGTAACATAAATAATCACCAAATTGTCAAAATATCAGACAAATTATCAAAATATGAAACAAAGTGTTATAAATACAAATTACAAAAATTACATTGAAAAGAAAAATATTAACATAATGACATCATGTTTTGTTTTCAGAAAACTAGATAGTAGTGTGTACTATTTTAAACATAGAAATAAGAATTTATAGTGTTTTACAAATAATTGCATTATGAAATTCCATGTAGGAAAGTCTTTCGTTTTCTAAACGTCTCTGTTTTAATAATGTTTTGTTTTGTTATGGCCTTAAATTACCACTTTCCCTTTAAAACACTTATCACAGAACTCCCTAAAATGGGTGAAAACCCAAGTCCTGTGACGGGAGCTGACAGTAAGGCTCGCAAATTACACAAAGCAAAAGCCTTATAGCTAGGTCTGCCGAGAAATGTCCATTTTCCCCGGTTCCTGTCGCAGCAGGAGTGGCCAGGGGAACTCGGTCAGCTAGCTGGTCTGTGAACATACAAATCAGAAAAAACAATGGGAATTAGTGGTGGCCAAACTGTTCTTAAATTCTAACATGTACATAAGAGAAAAAATAAAAGAAAATACAAAAGTAAATGTACAATAGGATAGTAAATACAAGAATGTTCCCACAAGTTATTGGGAAATGGAACAGTAAATAATGATCTTCCTTAGCAAAGGAAGGTAGTTACAAATAGTAAGTAAGATTACATCAAAATATACAATGCATTAGGAATCATGTTATAAAAATGAAAAAGGATTCTTATATATGTAAAGAAAATAATAAAGTAGAGAAACACAAAATTGCACTTGGTTCTTGCCAAGTTAATGTATCACTTAAGTATAATGAAGTTATTACAATAATAATAATTATAAAGCATTGTAGTTATTTATAAAATGTTGTCCCCAAAATAAAAACTAAAAAATGCTAAAAATGTATAGGGGAAAAATTATAAGGAAACTGAGTTCCCATTCAGCAGTATATTGCTGTGTGAAGTGAGATTAGTTCCCAAAATAAAACTTAAAAATGCTAAAAATATGTCAGGGAAAAATTATAAGGAAACGTAGTTTCCAAGCAGCAGTACACTGCTGCGACAAAATCGGGGTAGTTAGTGGCAACAAAGTTGCGAGGAACCAGTACACTGGTTCATAGTGACAAAATCTAGGTAAATACTTCTACATGTAGGGTGTCCTTAAAGGATGGGCAGCCCATGGCTGTAAGTCCTATGACCTAAGGGGGAAAATACATAGGGAACATTTTCTCAGTGTAGGGAAATATTATTGTTATCATCTCAAAAACCTGGGTTCCACTTGTAAACCCATGTAGGTGTATATTTTAATGAATGTCATTCTCATTTACTATGTAAGGGGGCACAAAATTCAAAATCATATATAGTGGAAGGGATATTATATCTATCATTAATGTTGGGTTGCAAAGGGTAATGGAGCATATGTATGCCTCCTATCATCATAAACGTCAAATAATTCTCTAGGCGCAAAGGAACAATCATCTTGCCCTATCCAAGTCTTCCCAATGTTACATCTTATTAAAAAACACAAGGGTAAATATCTACTTAAACTAGTTCTCAGGTCAATCTTCCACAATGAAAAACAAAACTAACATCCACCTTGAAATCTCATCTCAGAAAGTACAATACTTGTAAACAACTTAGTTGTGTCAGCGCAAATCTCCTTAGAGTATGTTGATGTACTGTGTGTTCTATGTTTTTCTTAATCCTAAATGTTGTGTATGAACAACGACAGTGGCGCCTATGGGGAAAATGTGGTGGGCTCGTGCTGTTCCTGTACAGTCACTCTCAAAGTGTGGGGAATGGGGAATTGTGTCACGCCCATCTATGGGATGTACCAGGTATGTCCTCTGACTCTCCTACTGCACCCCCTCCATGGTCATGCACAAAATGAGGTCACCCTGCGTGTTCCAAAAGCAATGTGTAATATATAAGTGAGGTCATCTCCTCTCTGGGCCGATGCCTATAATGTCATAATGGACATAATAAGTGGGGCAATAATAATATTAAGGGATTCGCAGGCAAGTCTTCGCTTCCTGGCCCAAGGGTAATGATAATAATAATGAATGGTAGGAATGCCAATAATAATAATAATAATAATGGATCGCAGGCAAGTCCTAGCTTCCTGGTCCTGGGGTAATAATAGTGTAGCATTCCCCCCTTTATGGTACTTCTTCTCTTCCAGCCTCCCCCCCCTTTTTATAAACATAGAAACACAAGTATAATCTCCATCCCTTATTCAACAAGCACATCTACTCCTTCATCATCACAAATAAATTCCCCTCCTTGACAGTCTCTCTCAGCATCTCTCAGCTTCATCTCCAATGTATCAAATCTCTCCTCAAACCCAGCCTGGCAAATAACTTCCCTAGGTAGCTGGTCACAAAATAACATTTGGATGTATACCAAAAGAAAAAACAAGGTTGGGCAAAAGTTCAAGCTCCCATATAACCTTAAAAACTACTATCTGCTTCATGAAGAAATCAGCAAAACAAATATGAAACATGGCAGAAGGGAAAAAATAAACAATATCACTGGCAATAGTAACTGTCCTATTATTATGAATGTGATTGCCTATTTGGGCAAAATCTGAAAAAACATCAACTAACATATACACCATAACAAGTTTGAATATTTGTGTGGGACCCTGTATATCAAGGGCGAATATTTTTAGTTTAAGGACATTCCTCCAATCATCAAATAATGAATTCTCCTTAGGTGGGAAAGGGTTGAAGTTGCATTTAAACTTGGGTCCCCTCCCAAAACAAACAGCCTTCAAAATACTGCTCTTATCGTTTGGGGGTAAGGGGTTCAATCTACTCTTCATTTAGTATCCCTCCCAAAACATTGATAACTAACCAATAAATCTGCTTTCTTTCTACCCACTTTCCTGTGCTGGCATACTGTGGGGAAGAGTGTAAGAAATGCCCAAAGATTCTGAAAATTATAAGGGCCTGGTGGGCTAAAGGGTTCACTAGGGAAAAAATCTACAAAGGTGGGTGAGCCCAATTGAAGGTGAAAAGTACCTGAAATCCAATCAGTCATCTCAGGTGAAAGGTTCTTGAATAGTAATGCACCCAAAACAATTTTCTTAAAGATGCAAGGTTCCCACCTGGGAAGGGAATGGCAAAGTAAATCACTGTTGATGTTCTGAGGGAACATTTTGGCCTGTAATTGCCCATACAATTTGTCTACATATGTGGGCTTCCTTATTCTTGACTTCTTAAAAACATTGCTAGTAGGGGTATATGCACAAACAGCTTCAAATATAGGGTCTACAGCCTGGGTATTAGAAATCAGCTGATCGGGGGGGTCAAGTACTGAATCAGAACAAACATCAGACAATTGGGTTGCAGGGGGTATCCTGTTTTGCTCAGCTGAGGGCTGTGGTGGGATGGGTATTTCATGGTCAGCTGTGTCTTCTATCAGCTGTTCAGTGACAATATGTTGCAATGAGGGCAAAACATGCTCAGTTTCTTTAACAACTAATGGTTGAGGATAGCTGGTCGTTACTATATCAGCTGTGAAATCAATTAAGTCCTCACTATTCCCTAAGGTTTCCAATATGGAAATGTTATCCCCAAGAATATCAGAAATCAACTGTTCAGCCGGGGTGTCTACCAAATCAAAACAAATATCCACTTCAGGTGAAGCCTGTGTTTCAAAATCAATAAGTGGGGGTATCACCGGTTGTTCCTCAGATGGCTGGGGTATATTAGTAATTGCCGATGCCTCTGTGGCTACTCTTAGATCTACTAGGGGTGGTGAATCTACTGTAGGATCATTAGTATCGAAAGACTGCTTGATTTCCTGGTTCCAACGATCGAGCATATCATTTTGTCTGGAAAAATGTTGATCTAGCTTTGTTGTTAATAGGTTAAAAAATGACTGCATGTCAGTAGGAGGTATTGTGGGAGGGGGTTGTTCCACCTGAGCTGGAATAGTTATGGGCATACTGCCTGTAGTGCTAATAGGTGTAGCAACAACATCAGTATGTATTTGCAGCTGTGGTTTTGAATAGGAATTGGCTGAAGGGAATGTGTGTTTGGTTTCTCCAATGGCTTTGAGTGGGCTTCTATATAGGCAAGCCTAGTTTGAACTACTTTCTCAGAAAAGACTTGAAAATCTACAAGTACTTTATTAATTGTTTCAGCGTTGTATTCTAATAATCCATGGATGTAGGCAGTGGCTAAATTATACAGCTTCTGAACGTCTCGTTGAATAGGCCTGACCATGTCATTAATAGTTTGTAGTACCTCAGGCTCCACTTTGGAAGGTACCTCTTTCAAAAAAGCCCTAAATTGTGTATCAACCTTTTGCTTAATTTGAGCTAAGCGATCTAAATAATCACTTATGGACTTTCTATGCCAACAATCCCGATCATCTATGTTCTGTTTAAATGGAGCAACAAGTGCGTCCAACTGATATGCTGGAGAAATTTGCGTAGAAATAACAATGTAGCAATCATTAGCACTCTTTTCAGCAGAGTGCAGATGATGTGACAGTGAGTTGAATCTAGATTCTAAAAACTTCTTAGCACCCCTACAGCAAAGCTCGACATCGAGAATGAAGGAACTAATTTCTGAGTAACCGAAATAATGAACATGGGCAATTGTTAATAATGCATTATGTTGTTCTCTCAGGGATAGTATTAATGCCTTGACTTCGTCAGATTCAAATGGTGGCCACTGAAATTCTAGGTTGGTATCTAGCGGAATGTTAGTAGCTGGGCAATAATCTACCAATTTCATGATAGCGAAAAGTAAAACTTAGTTATAATATGAAACAAATTGCACATAAAAAAAACCACAGAAATTATCACAAACTTAAGTCTAACCTGAAAAATCACTCAATGTATGTTCATTCCCGAAAAGCACTGGACATCAAAACAAAGCAAAGATGAACACGGTATCAGACAGCCAATACTTGAAAATTTTTACCAAAAACTGTCTGTGGTTCGATGTATGTCACCTCAATATACTCTTTGCACTCAGTTTCAACAGAATTAAAAATATGGCGCGTCTGCCATACATACGCACTTTGCGCACAAAGTAAACAAAAATAGAGTTCAAAAGTTACGTTCGCGCGGAACAAATAGAAGACCATTTACTGTAATAGTCTGCCTCCGTAAATATGAAATGATTGCAACGCAATAATATAGTGCACCGAGTAAAATGCTGCTGCATATAAGAAGGCAGTATATAAAAAAAAATTCACTTGAAGGTCTCGAAGAAATGTTGGAAAAAGTTTTTACTTAACTTGGTTGGAAACTGCGTGATGAGCTGCAGCATGTTGGTCTGCCGTTGTCGGAGCCGCGGGAAACAGCTGTTGGTGTGGTAGTCCCCCGGGCATGTCTCGTAGATCCGCTATGACGCCGGACGGTAGACGGCGTGAAGTCGTGATGCCCCCGCGATGTACCATGGCGAAGCAACGCTCATCTGGTATCGGGTGCTGCATCAGGCCTCAGGAAGCGGGCGGTGTCGTAGTCGTCGAAGTCATTGTGAGGTAGTTGCCCTCGTGGCGGTTATTCCCCGAAGTTCCAAAATTTTCTCTTTGCACAAAGGTCGGTAATTTCTCCTCCACCGTTCGAAATTAATCAAACGCGAGCCTTACAGTCCCATGTAAGACCGTAGCTGTGCGCCGAAATGTTCCGACGACACAAGATATGTTGGGTTTTATCTAACAGGCTATACCGCTCGCTTCGCGCTGTTAACGTTACGTCATCGTGACGTCACTATGACATGTTCAGACTCCGCGTACAGTCATGTACGTAAAAAAATATGTCACTAACGGGACTGCACGGAAAAGAGGGGTTTTTCGGGTGGGGACAAATAGGAGAAAACTAATGGGTTAAAATGTGAATCGTGGTATCGTAAAAAAAATATGTCACTAACGGGACTGCACGGAAAAGAGGGGTTTTTCGGGTGGGGACAAATAGGAGAAAACTAATGGGTTAAAATGTGAATCGTGGTATCGTTAACTAGAAACATATCCCATCCGCGTAATTCTATATTACGATACCACTGCAAAGAAATGAGGGTTGTTTCGGGTGGGGAGAAATAGTAGGAAAAATAATTCTTCGTGAATCGTGGTATCGTTATCTACAATATATCCCATCCGCGTAATTCTATATTACGATACCACTGCAAAGAAATGAGGGTTGTTTCGGGTGGGGAGAAATAGTAGGAAAAATAATTCTTCGTGAATCGTGGTATCGTTATCTAGAATATATCCCATCCGCGTAATTCTATATTACGATACCACTGCAAAGAAATGAGGTGTTCTTCGGGTGGAGAGAAATAGTAGAATAAAAGGGTTAAAATGTGAATCGTGGTATCGTTATCTATAATATATCCCATCCGCGAATTTCTATATTACGATACCTCTGCAGAGAAATGTTTGTAGTTTTTTACAATATATCGAAACGGGTTTTTGAGGCGAGAAGGTATTCCATAAAAATATGGCACAAATGGAATGCAAGCAGAGAAAACAAATATTCATCACAAATGTGAATAAAGGGTTTTCCGGCCGTGAGATATTTAATACAAATATGGCACAAATGTTATGCAGTGGTATCGTTATATAGAATATATTTCATCTGCGTAATTCTATATTACGATACCACTGCAAATAAACGTTAGTACTTCCGTTTTGTAGAATATATCCCATCTGCGTAATTCTATATTACGATACCACTGCAAATAAATGTTAGTACTACCGTTTTGTAGAATATATCCCATCCACGGACAACGCAAATAACTACGGAGATATTGTTTTGCAATAAAAGTCCCATCCGCGAAATTCTACATTACGAAACCACCGCAAAGAAATGTTGCTAATGGAACTGCAGGTAAACCCAGGGGTTCTCGTGCTGGGATAAATGTGATAAGAATTTCATACAGGCATAGTGGAAATATTTTTCTCCGTGGTATCGCAATATAGAATTACGGGGATGGGATATATTCCAGAAAACGATACCGCGTTTCATTTTTTCGATGAGTGTTGTGAATTATGTATTTCACTGCTTCCATGACAATTCTCCGATATTTCGAACTTTTTTTTTTCCCCAGTGGTATCGCAATTTAGAATTACGCGGATGGGATATATTCTAGAAAACGACATAAATTTCGATTTTTTTTTTTTTTTTTCCGTGGTATCGCGATATAGAATTACGCGGATGGGATATATTCCAGAAAACGATACCGCGTTTCATTTTTTTCGATGAGTGTTGTGAATTATGTATTTCACTGCTTCCATGACAATTCTCCCATGTTTTTCAGAAATTTCGACAATTTTTTTCCCAGTGGTATCGCATTATAAAATTACGTGGATGGGATATATTCTAGAAAACGATACCGCATTTCACTTTTTACGATGAGTGTTGTGCCTTATATTTCTGAGAAATTTGTCCCCGCCCGAAAAACCCCTACTTTCCGTGCAGTCCCGTTAGTGACATGTTTTTCCGCAGATGACTGTACGCTGAGTACGAATACGTCATCGTGACGTCACGGTGACGTCACGATCTCGTCGCGAAGCGAGCGGTATAGCCTGTTAGATAAAACCCGATATGTTTAACTTCCACAAATCGGAGGAAAGGTTTCACTGTTCCATTATGAAAACCGAAAAAAAGTTCACTGGTGGAAAAATTTAAAGTTTATGACACGAAGTCAAAAACTCAAAATAGCATTTACAGTTGAGCAGGCATATCGAACTCTCTTTTCCAAAGTTACAGATTGTGGAGAGAAAACTAACCGACCGAAACCCCCTTTAGCAAAATTAAAAGTTCTCAACAGTCATTGAAGTTATGGTTTAACACGACACGGTACAACATGATTGCACTAGCCCGCATGGAGAGTTACAACCAGCGCGACGAAACAGACAGACCGAAACCGACCACAGGCAGGAACAGACAAACCGGAATAGACCCCGCGGACAAAAACAGACCGGCTCTTTTATCGAAACCACGAGAACCAGTGACGTCAGCAACTGTATCACATCTTTATCCTCCGCGTAGCTCAAAGAGTACGAAATTTATTTGACGATCCCGACTATTAAAAATGTTTAAACTTTGATAGTATCTGGACTTATCCACTAGAAGTCCGGCGGCAGTCTCTTGAGAAATTTAGAGTAATTAATTTTAATGTTTTAGCTGTTTAAGACTCCGCGTAGTGATACATTCAAATTTGGGTAAAATCCCTAAGTGTTCTAGAACTTTTTACGCGCGTGCACAACAATCCGCGACAATCTATTTTACAAAAACTTAATTACCGGTCAAATGCTTAAACTTTTGATGAAAACCCATATATGTATGAACTAGTCTTGATTAGGGCTATCTGCTGATGTAAAATTTAAATTGATATCTCTTTCAATAAAAAAGCTTATTTTTATCTCTTAATTAAAATCGCTAATTAGACTTGGCCGAATTACTTAACATTATTGCCAAAATATCGGGGATAGTGCTGACTACAGCTGGTGATAAAAGATCGGTTGTAGCTTTACTGGATTTAAAGTTATTACAAATCTTAGAATTTCACTATTCTGATCGCGTGTTTCAAAACTTGAACAAACGGGAATAACTCTTAAACCAAACGTTTCCCGATATGATAATTACACATAAAAATGATTATTATAATGAATTACAACTATGAGCAAGATTACAGGGAAATTACTTAAAGTTGAAAACTGTACTTCTCGAAATTTCTAAGTCCCGCCTAAGCAAAACTAGAATTTGCCAAAATTCCAAGATCCTTACAATAGAGCATTGGTGTTTGTGTTTGGTAGTAGAATCGTATCTCATGTAGTGCACTATGGTTGTTAGATGTCGGTAGCTATGGGGGTGTGGGAGATATGGGGGTTGAAAGTGATCGACCTGTGGCAATTTCATACTTCTGCCAAAGACAAAAGTGTCATGGTGTATCACTTTTCAGCGAAAACTATAGATCACAGATAACTCGCGTTTGTGTATAGTAGTAGCACAGAGTCACCTTTCGATCACAACAGCGGCCGAATTTCAGAAACTGTGGTACTGTGGTAGATATGGTGGTTGTAAGTGGCCGACCAAGGATATTTTCGCATTTCGACTGTCTCCGCATAGGTCACTTTTCAGCCACAACTACATAGCATAGAGCATTGGTGTTTGTGTTTGGCAGTAGAACCGTATCTCATGTAGTGCACTATGGTTGTTAGATGTCGGTAGCTATGGGTGTGTGGGAGAAATGGGGGTTGAAAGTGGTCGACGTGTGGCAGTTTCATACTTCTGCCAAAGACAAAAGTGTCATGGTGTATCACTTTTCAGCAAAAACTACAGATCACAGATAACTGGCGTTTGTGTGTAGTAGTAGCAGCACAGAGTCACCTTTCGATCACAACAGCGGCCGAATTTCAGAAACTGTGGTAGATATGGTGGTTGTAAGTGGCCGACCAAGGATATTTTCGTATTTCGACGAAAGGCATGTGTCTCCGCAGATTTCACTTTTCTACTACGACTACATAGCATAGAGCATTGGTGTTTATGTGTGGTAGTAGAATCGTGTCTGTTGTCGTGCACTATGGTTGTTAGATGTCTGTAGCTGTGGGGGTGTGGAAGATATGGGGGATGAAAATGGTCGAACTGCGGCAATTTCATATTTCTGCCAAAGACGCATGTGTCACGGTGTATCACTTTTACGTGAAAACTATCAATCGCAGATCACTGGCGTTTGTGTGTGGTAGTAACACAGAGTCTCCCATCGATCACAACATTGGCCGAAATTCGGTAACTGTGGGAGTGTGTGAGATATGATGTTTGAAATTGGTCGATCATGAATATTTTCGTGTTTCATCCAAAGACTTGTGTGTATCCATAAATTTTACCTTGCTGCCGGAACTACATAGCGCAGAAGACTGGTACTTGTGTGTGGTAATAGTATCCAGTCTCCCGTCGTGCACTAGGGTGGTTAGATGTCTATAGCTGTCAATATGAATTCTTTACAATCACGAACGAAGTCGTGGGTACCAGCTAGTTAAAAATAAATTAGGAAACCCAAAACCTTATTCTATAGCACAGGTTATTGGTTTTATTCCTGGTCCAGGTATCATTCAGCACGATAATTACGGAACTACTTCCATTTGTATGAAATAATAACTTCAGTAACTTATGAAAACAGCTAAAATTATTTATGGAACTAAATTCATTGTGAATTATTCTGCAAAAAAATTGAGTCAGTTGGCACTCTGCACCTGTCTGCATTTTGACATAACCATAACTTCTAATAATGTTGCTGTTCAAAATTCGTAGCTTCTATTACCCGTGTACAAATACATTCATTACATTGCGATCTAAATTTGACCCACTGGAAATATTTGCATGTGTTTGATACAGTGACATCAGTAATAAAAGCAACTTATCATATATATTACTTCAATAAGGTGTTTTTTTTTTGTCACAACCTATTATCTCCCTTCATACCTAACTGAAATTGATAAATGAGGTATCATTTTAGCAACTAAGGTATCCACTTTAATTTTTTCAAATTTGACCGTTAAAGGCCGAAAATATCAATATTTCTAAAATGCTATTTTTTTTTTGTCATGGGCCATTTATCTCCCTGGATACCTAACTGAAATTGATAAATGAAGTATCATTTTAAAGATTAAGCTCTCTGTTCTGGTGACATCATATATTAAGACAATGATGCAACTAAGGAAAATGGAAGCGGCTTCTAGGCGATATAAATAAGAAAAGAAAGGGAAATTAACCCACCACATACCAAAGTGGACGGATGCGATGAGAGGGAACACTTATGCTGACAAACAACTACACAATATTTCGGCATCTGCCTTGTTCACAAGTAGAAAAACGGGTCATTAGGCTCGGAACGTGTGTACACAACGAACGTTACCTAATGGCCCGTTTTTCTACTTGTGAACAAGGCAGATGCCGAAATATTGTGTAGTTGTTTGTCAGCATAAGTGTTCCCTCTCATCGCATCTGTCCACTTTGGTATGTGGTGGGTTAATTTCCCTTTCTTTTCTTATTCATATATTAAGACAGGAATTTTTCAGAATTCAACCCTTAAAGGGCAAAAGTATTCATATTTCTACAGCACATTTTTGTGTCACGAGCCATTTATCTCCCTTGATATCTAACTGATATGGATAAATGAGGTATCTTCACCATGATCACATCATAATTTAAGCAAGGAATATTTCAAAATTCGACCCTCATCATTTCCATAACATATTTTTTTTGCTCATGAGCTATTTATCTCCCTTGATATCTGACCGAAATCGAGAAATGAGGTATTATTTTAGTGATTAAGGTCTCCGATTTGATCAAATCATATCTTAAGAAATAATTTTTCAGAATTTGACCCTTAAAGGACAAAAGTAATAATTGTGACAGTCGCACTTATTAGACAGATCAGAGCCATGCCGCTAGATAAAAGTAGCATAAATCACAGAGATATTAATAAACTGCTTCACTGGCGTCGACTTTTGTTATGTACCTATTACACTACACAAATAAGCAATTAAAACAAATTACGCGGTTCTTCTTTCATCCTATTACAAACCCCCAACCTTACTTCATTGTATTAACGAAATGACTGCATGGGTCATCTAGTTATTAATATATTAATTTAAATGCAGTACATACTTTTATTTCAGTGTTTCGGCAAATCATTTCTTTGATTATAGTATAACAGCGACTTAAAACATCTACATCCAATATAAACACCTTGTAAGCCAATAAAAAATGAGGTGAACACAGTATTTTAGTAATTTGTTTCTTTGCCAAGTATAATTTTCATCAAATAATGCTCATAATATTGAAACTGATGTAATGTAGATGTATCTTAGCTTACTGTATCAACAGTATTGTTGATACAGAGAGTATAAGAAAAATCTATGTTAGATGAAGTATAATTAGGAAAAGGCAACTAATAATAAATATGTCAATTTTTACTCATTGAAGCTTGGCAAAATAGAACTGTTATTAAATAACGCACATAACCTCAAACATCTCTGGTTGCTGTTGGTTGTGCAGCCAAGATGGAAGTGTGATGTCAGAATGTGGCAGACATCTTATATATACAGGGTTTGTCCGGAAAGTAATAGGACTGAGTCGATTTAAAAAAATTTATTGAGCCAATCGTTACAATTCTTTAGAAACTTTCAAAATAGGCTCCTTCTGCGTCGATGCAGCGCTGCCAACGCGATTTCCAAGCATTGAAGGCGTCACGGAAGGCATTCTCCGGAATAGCCTTGAGAGCCGCGGTGCATGCTGCTTGGATCCCCTCTGTCGTATCAAAATGCTTGCCTTTCATCGGCCTTTTCAGGCGAGGAAATAAAAAAAGTCCGGGGGAGCCACATCTGGGCTGTAGGGCGGCTGCGGAAGCGTTGGAATGCCGGCCTTAGTCAGGTAGCTGTTCACAAGAAAGGCGGTGTGAGCCGGGGCGTTGTCGTGGTGCAACTTCCAGTCGGCTGCGATGTCTTGTCGGACCCGATTGACCCTTCGTTTGAGTCTCTTGAGCACTTCCACATAAAACTTGGCGTTGACGGTTTGTCCAGGAGGAACAAATTCATGGTGGACGATGCCTTTGATGTCAAAAAAGACAATGAGCATCGTTTTCACTTTGGATTTGCTCATTCTTCCCTTTTTTGGGCGAGGAGACGCCGGCGTGTGCCACTCGGAAGATTGCCTCTTTGTCTCGGGATCATACTCAAAGATCCATGATTCGTCACCTGTGATTACGTTATTCAAAAATTGGGGGTCACTTTTACACATGTTCAAATTTTCTTGGCACATTTCCACTCGCCGCAATTTCTGGTCGTCAGTGAGCACTTTTGGGACCATCTTCGCGCACACCTTGCGCATGGTCAAATGCTCCATCACAATGTCATGAACCACAGATTTTGGTAAATTTAACATCTGGGCAATTAAACGAATACTTAGTCGACGGTCTGTGTTCAAAACTTTGCGCACACGAGTCACATTGTCGGTGTTTGTCGAAGTCGAAGGTCTTCCAGCACGGTCTTCATCGGCGACCTCTTCGCGGCCCTCCAAAAAGGCCTGGTGCCACCGAAACACACCACTTCTTGCTAAAGCAACATCTGTGTAAGCCTGCTTGATCATATCAAACGTCTCTGTCGCAGATTTACCGAATTTCACACAGAATTTAATCGCGTACCTCTGCTCTAACGAACGCTGCATTTTTGGCTTGCACAACTCACAGAAACACGTCGCGCGAAAATGCCTGTCCTGACTCTCCAGGTGCTCGGAGACAATTGACCAGCCGCTCGATTGTTAGCTAGGACCCCCTCTACCGAATCCAGTCGGTACGCGCATGCTCTGAAGTACAATCGCGGCGGAAAAAAATCAGTCCTATTACTTTCCGGACAAACCCTGTATATAAAAATAGACCTGTTTTTTCCTATATTTCACTTATCAGCCACCACTACCTAACACAGATCACTGATGTTGTGGGTAGAAGTAGCATGGAGTTTCCTGTCATGCACAACGTTGGCCGAATGCTGATAGCTGTGGGGATGTGGGAGATATAATGATTAAAGTTGGTCAGTGCAGGGCTTTTTCATATTTCGACCAAAAATACTTCTCTTTCCTGCCACAACTACATAACATAGACCTTTGGTGTTTGTGTGTGGTAGTAGAATCGTCTTTCCTGTCGTGCACTATGGTTGTTAGATGTCGGTAGCTATGGGGGTGTGGGAGATATGGAGGTTGAAAGTGGTCGACTTGTGGCAGTTTCATACTTCTGCTAAAGACAAAAGTGTCATGGTGTATCACTTCTCAGCGAAAACTATAGATCACAGATAACTGGCGTTTGTGTGTTGTAGTAGCACAGAGTCACCTTTCGATCACAACAGCGGCCGAATTTCAGAAACTGTGGTAGATATGGTGGTTGTAAGTGGCCGACCAAGGATATTTTCGTATTTCGACTGTCTCCGTAAATGTCACTTTTCTGCCACAACTACATAGCATAGAGCATTGGTGTTTGTGTTTGGTAGTAGAATCGTATCTCATGTAGTGCACTATGGTTGTTAGATGTCGGTAGCTATGGGGGTGTGGGAGAAATGGGGGTTGAAAGTGGTCGACCTGTGGCAATTTCATACTTGTGCCAAAGACAAAAGTGTCATGGTGTATCACTTTTCAGCGAAAACTATAGATCACAGATAACTGGCGTTTGTGTGTAGTAGTAGCACGGAGTCACCTTTCGATCACAACAGTGCCCGAATTTCGGAAACTGTGGTACTGTGGTAGATATGGTTGTTGTAAGTGGCCGACCAAGGATATTTTCGTATTTCGACTGTCTCCGCATATGTCACTTTTCTGCCACAACTACATAGCATAGAGCATTGGTGTTTGTGTTTGGTAGTAGAATCGTATCTCATGTAGTGCACTATGGTTGTTAGATGTCGGTAGCTATGGGGGTGTGGGAGATATGGGGCTGAAAGTGGTCGTCCTGTGGCAATTTCATATTTCTGCCAAAGACAAAAGTGTCATGGTGTATCACTTTTCAGCGAAAACTATCGATCACAGATCTCTGGCGTTTGTGTGTGGTAGTAACACAGAGTCACCTTTCGATCACAACAGCGGCTGAATTTCAGAAACTGTGATTGTGTGGGAGATATGGTGGTTGTAAGTGGCCGACCAAGGATATTTTCGTATTTCGACGAAAGGCATGTGTCTCCGCAGATTTCACTTTTCTGCCACGACTACATAGCATAGACCATGGGTGTTTATGTTTGGTAGAAGAATCGTGTCATTTGTCGTCCACTGTGGTTGTTAGATGTCTGTAGCTATGGGGGTGTGGAAGATATGGGTGATGAATATGGTCGACCTGCGGCAATTTGATATTTCAGCCAAAGACGCATGTGTCACGGTGTATCACTTTTAAGTGAAAACTATCAATAGCAGATCACTGGCGTTTGTGTGTGGTAGTAACTCAGAGTCTCCCATCGATCACAACGTTGGCCGTAATTCGGTAACTGTGGGATTGTGTGAGATATGGTGTTTGAAATTGGTCGATCATGAATATTTTCGTATTTCATCCAAAGACTTGTGTGTATTTGTAAATTTTACTTTGCTGTCGCAACTACATAGCGCAGAAGACTGTGTGGTGATAGTATCGAGTCTCCCATCGTGCACTATGGTGGTTAGATGTCTATAGCTGTCAACATGGATTCCTTACAATCACGAACGAAGTCGTGGGTACCAGCTAGTTGGTATATAACAGTCAAAACTGGCATTTTATAAGTATAGAAGTAGATTGATTATGTCCCAGTCACAAATGCTTAAGCTTTAAGAGAACCTTTGCCAAGAATTCCCTGTATTTTTTCAAGTCTTCTTCAATAATTTACTCCCACCCCCGACTCCCTTTATCCAAAATTGTGACTTTAAGTAAAATAGCGAGCCTGATCTTCTTGCAGTGTGTTTAATCTCTTTGGATGAATAAATTTCATACTGAAATACTGTCAACTGTGTTAATATTCAGCACTGTATTCCTGTCTTCATATATGGCAAGTAATGGGTTTACTTTCCCCATTCATACAAATTTTTCTAATCCCATTATAGAGCATGTCATCTCAAAACAAACCAATTACTAATTAATGATTATGTTGTTGGATTTGCAGTCAGAAGTTAGGTTATTTAAAGATGACAATTAATAACAATTAGAATGAAAAAGGGTTGTAACTAACTACTAGGGGGTCTGTACAGAATGTCTACTTACATACAGGAGGATAATCAGTTCATTAGGTATTAGTTAAATACACAAAAATTAAGTGATGAGTGAATTGATTGTTAAAGAGAGAGACTGTAAATTAACTTGGCTCATCATTTGATAATAAACTAATTTTGACAGAAGGGGTTGGGTAAGTGGTAGAAAGTGTTTTCAGTGTACTGTATACTTCGAAGAAGCTGATGAAGAAATGCACCACCATTGAGAAAAATATATTACTGTGACAGATAAAGAAATGTGAAATTTTACAATTTTTGTTGATAGTTATAAAAAAAAAATACAAGCTTCTTACCACATTCTGTAAATTTATTATGCACAAAATAATGTACGGTTGACAAATTACCTCATATCTCTGTTAAGATATTCCCAGCAACCTAGCACAAAAAATGTCCATTCTCATATGCACATGAATATTTATTTAACCTTAAGAAGAATATTCACATACCATATACAAGTAAACTACATTTCCCCATATTTCCATTAAGAGACATTTAAATATTTTACTTTCAATGAACACATTGGAAGCTACCTTACTCTTTGCATTTTCAATAAGCATGCATAAACCGACGAGAATTGGGGTTAACATTCATACAGGATACTGCAGCTTAAAACCGAATACACATCAAATTAAGGCCAGAAAAGTAGATAAACAGGTTATAATAATAATAAATAAACAGTTTCTAATAAGAAATCACTTGTAAACTTACCAAATAAGCGTAATCCATAACCACTCAAAAATGTAAATAAGCAAGTTTGGTTACGTGACCATATCACTAATATTTCACACATTTTTCCACTGTAAAGCACTTTTGCAATGATAATTATGCCAAGGAGAATAAATTCCACTAGTAACCTGTAGTTTCAGATAGATTTAAAGCAGTAAATATGATCTTTAAAACATTGAACCATGTGCCCATCTTAAATAAAAGATTACAATCCAGCTAAGTAATTTCAGAGCTTAAAAAGTAGTTTTTATACCTCCAAATAATGTTCACATTAATATCCCTTGAGTTTCAAATAGCTGTCAACCGTTTAATAAAAGATATAAATAAGTTTAAAGTCGCAAATTTACGACGCAATAACAGCCACCTTTTAAATAGAATTTTGAACCGGTAAACATATTTCAGCAACTAAAAACATTTGGAAAACACTTAAATAAATTAAAGAAAGGTTTTAAAAATAATATCCGGGAGAAATAAGTTGTAAACAAAAAACTAGTAAATTTGAGTAAAGTTGTAAAAACAACGATTTTAGAAAAATTAATAACTTTTGATCCACTTAACTGATTTTAAAGATTGTGAGCTCATTTTAATCAGCAGGCACGCAAGAACATTTCTGAAATAGTTTAAACTAAAAATTATAAACATTAACGGGGAGGTTCAAATAGCTGTACTATTCCACCAACTTAATAAATGTCTTACACCGATTTGAAAGCATTTAGAGAAAAAACACACAGAACACAAACACTTTTTGGAACACGCTCTACACATTGTGATTTTCTGAAAGCCCTCTGTGAACACCAAAATTTTGAACACCTGTTGATCCTCGCAGTATAAGGCATTTTCGATAAAGGAAATCCCTGTGTGGCCATGTTTAGGAGTATTCAGAAGCCCACGGTGCTGGGAGCAAGTATTGCTCGCCAAGCGAATTCGGCGCTTAGCCGTGCAAGTGTTCATGGGAACTGTTGCTTACCGGATATAGTAATGGCGCGGGTCAGGGAGGCCATCTTCGAAATATTGAACGTTTCAGACATGTGATACTACAGTAGAAGGATTTTAATTTTCCGATCGGAGTTAGGCGGTTCTGTTCTGCTTCATTACTTGTGATCTTTCGTGTGATGATTAGACTGATGCCTTAACTAACTGCCATTTACTGTACTTTGTGGAATTTTCAGAATATATGTTTTTTGTGACATGAACGCCAACAATTTTCATTTCTAAATTAGTACCCTCCTTACATAGGGATTATTTATGTAAGTGGCGGCCGTTTCTATAGTGCAGTTAGTAATTTCCAAAGGTTATTCACGGTTTCAGAACATTTCTTTGACTTTTATCAGTATTTGAAGGTACTTCAGTTTAGGTGGACAAGCCGATACGCACCCTGGTATGGGTTTGGATCCTAATAACAAGAGTATGATTTAACAGGAAGCCATAGTAAGTTCTCAGTTCTTCTGTTAAACTTACTACTTTAACTCTCAGATATTAAATCCATTTTTAATAACAAAATTAAGTCAAAAGATGTTACTGTAGTAAATACAAAACTTGACCAGAAACTTACTGGCAATATGATCATTATTTCCACAATCATCATGAAATGACGTTCAAAGATTACAAACATCACTGCAAATATTAAACTATTTTGAAGTAAACAAATACTACTAAGAACAGACTTCCCAAATTTAATAACAAAATATATTTAAATAAAAGAAAAAAAAAGAAAAGAAAACAGATGGAATTTTGAGTCACTATGTTACAGACAGTTTTGTTTGACAAAAATCAAATAAATGATTGACTGCACAGTAGGTATAAAAAATTTTTCAATCTTTGTTATATTTGTAGACATTAAACTTATTTTTGATCACATCGCATAATCAAAAGATAACAAATTGAAAGACAAAGAACATAAGATAGAAGCACATCTTGAAAAGGTGTAAATAATTAATATGGAAAGACAAAATAAACCCATCACTTAGAAATTCTTTTGCCATCGCTCTATTTTTTTATTTTCCCTTTCCTTAGCATATTGGCATTGTCTCAACATATTAAATCCTGACCCATTATTGTTTGAGATCGTAAATATTGCATAAGTCATTATAATTTTCATTAATCAATTACACCTTGAAAACTGTAACCAATTGTAATTTAAAACTTATACTTACTTATCAACTGGGGACAATCAGATGGAAAGCTATCACACACAGACTCATGAAGAGGAGTTCCAAAAACCATCTCAAACAACACATGACCAAAGCAATACACATCAACTGATTCCAATGTTCTAATTTTCCGGTGCTGTAAAAAGTATGGCCTATAAAAGGAGGGCAATCCCAAAACACCATTCTCAATGTCCAACAACTTTACACTGCCATCATCTATTAATATGTTTCCAGTATGCAGGTGTCCTAGAGAGCAAAATGGGGGAAAAAATAGTAATTATCGACAAGAATCGCCAGAATAAATTAGAAACACTGAATCACAAAAATCTTTACAGATGTAATCGAGCTGGTAAAAGACCTTATTTCCAACATCTACTATTTATTTAGCTATTCAAATATAATACTGTTGTTGAAGTTGATAGCTAGCTTACAACAGCTAACATATGAACATCCGAAGAAAAAAAAAATACAGAAATGGTGCTGGAAAATGATCTGCTATGGAACTTGCCAGCACAGAACAGAGTGAACTGTCTTATATTAGGAAGCAAACTACATGCACATTTCAATATTTCAGTCATACAATGATCATGATTTAAATAATAATAATAATAATTTTCTTATTGTAAGAACGGAGACTTTCCCGACGTATGCTTGCAATGAAGTCTTCACGGGTGTACCGCCGGTACACCCATGAAGACTTCATTACAATTTTCTTATAGTTTGACAAGCTTTTGTATCCAAAATGGAGTGGGAGGACAGGTGCAAAAGAATTTTAGAAGGGTTGTAACTAAACGAAAGACCACCTCCATCAGCGAAATCTTCATGATCCAACTGTTCTTTTTGCTTTACCAATAAAATAAGTTGTGGACTAAACGAGGGATGATTCAGAATAGACAGAGCATAACAATAACAGAGAGAAGGGGCACACTGCAGTGGGAAAGGACATCATGGAACAGAAATTCAGGTCACAGTTTCTTTTCCAGCCTGATGCTGTTCAAATGCTATAACTTTCTTTTCTTTATCTGTATTTAAGTAATGATTCACTCATATCAGAGAATAATGTCAACATAAATTGACCAGTGAAAGTTTCAGACCTTTTATTGACAGAATAGCACTATCATTTCACAGATCATCTTTTGACGAGAACAATGAGCGTTACCTTCTGATGGTTTAATAGATTAGGATTTACTTGGGAACACTTGATGTCTGTTATTACTCCATTCAAACATTTACCCATACACATTTTACCCATAATATAAGTATTCCTACTTTCTTTTCTAAATTATCATGAGAAAAAGACAAAGATGTAAAAGTCAGGAATGTCTTGTTTATATTTTATACAAATTTGTAAACATACAATTGTTTTTGTTGTTGTTTTAGACATTTTAAAAAGGAATAATTCCAAATAAAACTGCCTCCTGATTCAAGCTCATCTCTGAGAGTACCTTCCAGAATGTGATGCAGATTTAATCAAGAAAAATTCAGATATAGTGAACTACCAACATTAAGAGGCTTTGATGTAATTGTTAAAAAAAGCTCTGGAAAATACTCTGAACATAGATGAGTATTCACCTTCTAATGGAGTCAGTATCAAATCATGAAGTCAGTATCAAATCATGGAGTCGGTGTCAAATCCTGATGTGGTAACTTCTAATCCTATAATAAGTGTCTCATCAACTAATGAATTATCTGACACTAATACACCAGTTCACAGACAATCTTCACAAAAAACTTTCCATAAGGCAAAGTCAACATGGAGGAAGGTGCAAGTCCAGGTAAAGTTGCTGGAGTGGCTATTATTTAGGGAACTGAAGTCTAGTTGATGGTTTTCACTAAGTCAAATCATAACATCTAAGCCTCTGTACCACACAAGGGGTTTTGGTGGGATTTTGCTCAGGAATTGTTCCTACATGTGACCCAGGAATAGGGTGACATTAGAACCATGTAAGTACCAATGGCAGTGTCACTACAGATCCATGTCTCACAGGACATTTGCAGGACTAGCATCAATCCTGCAAGATAGCATACAGCATAAGGTTTTATAGTGTTATCAAATTAAACTACTAACGCAAGTTTAATGAATTAATAACAAATTGAATAATAAACTTCTATTTAATTTTTATATAAGATATATAAAAATCTCGTGTCACGATGTTTGTCCGGGATGAACTCCGAAACTACTTAACCGATTTTGATGAAATTTGGCTTGATGTGTATGATGTGGTCCAACTTAAAATATAGGATAGTTTTTATCTCGATTATTGACCTCAATATTTATTACTGCGAATGAAACATTAGTCATTGGACAATGGTTTGTAAATTCCGTAAGTTTCTAACAGATGGTGGTGTGACAATTTATCGTCACAGGTTGGGTAACCATCCAGTACATGGTGTTGTGTTTCGATTTATTTATGCTACAGTCTATTCCAAGCCATCATAAGTTTCTAACAGATGGCGGTGTGTTAATTTATTGAACCATCCTGTAGATGGTGTTGTGTTTCGATTTATTTATTCTACAGTCTGTTCCACGCCATATGTGTGTTTCTTGAATTTTAATTGTACTGTGTATTGTGTTATAATTATACTATATTGTTGTGCATCGTTTGTGTGTTATTATACATAACGAAAAAGTAATTACACACATGAAAATAATATTGAAGAAAACGTCACGATAAATTCAAAAATGTGTAAGTATTTCTTGCTCGCTTCTCATTTTTCTTCTTTTTGTTAAGGCCAGCTCTCCAGTACTCCATTATTGCACTGTGTTTTCTCTTTCTGTCCTCTCTACCTTGGAATCCTGCCATATTTGAAATCTGCTTTCGGAAATTTTTTGCTTTCCACTGATATTATTTCACTGATATTATTTCATACTGCAACGCATGACTGGGAGAGTGTGTTCCCAGATATATCAAATAATTACTTAGATCATAATTGGCTCAGTAATCATGCTATGTTGACGTCGATGAAATTAACTGTCGCCAGGTGACTGATGTGTTTTAAATCAATAGACATTGTTGTAGATGAGAATGAAGCCATAAATTTTCCAACTGAGTTTTAAAATTCTTTGGATATACCAGGAATGCCACCACACAATCTTTGGTTAAAGATTGGTTCACCGATTCTTCTCCTTCGTAATTTGACTCCACCTAGATCATGCAATGGTACACGTTTGACCATCAAAAGGATCACTGTAAATGTTCTTGAAGCAACTATTTTCACTGGAAAGCTTAAAGGAGAAATCGTCCTGTTGTCACGTATTCCAATGATACTGTGAGAATCTCCAATACTTATAGTGATTTCGGAAAAATATGGAAAACTGAAATCTGAATAGCAAGATGGGAATTACAACCTGTGTATTCCTGAATGCCATTTGCAAGCAGTAGTGCTCACCCACCGGGTTTGGTATATGATAGAACATTATGAGAGCAATTCAACAGCTATTGATAACTCTTGTACTCAATGTGATGGCCAATATAGAAGATTCTTTATTTATACAATACAGAAAAGCAATTGAAAAAATAAAAATATTAGGGGATTGTTAAAGAATACTGTATTAACCGAAATAGTCAAAATGTTTAACTTTTCCACAACATACTGATCTCAATTTTAAGTCATTCTTCGATAATGGTGGCAATAAAACTGCCATTAGGCAACAAAAACCAAAAAGAACAGGAAAACAACCTGTCACCACATATGAAGGCAGGAGGGACAGGAACATGAACACACACATCATGTGTTCGCGTTTTCGAGTTGTCCTTGCCCTCCTGCCTTCATAAGCGACATGTTATTTTCCCTATCCTTTCCTGTTTACACTATCTTGAATTCTTGTTTATTGAAGATTGTGGAATAATTAATTAAAGTAATAACAAAAGGATGTTAAATGAAGTGACCGATGAACAAACATTCCTTAGAGGTCTTGTTAAGACAAAGGCACAACAACGATTAACCTGTCATTTTGGATGACAAACATTTGATTGTCTGAATAATGTAGCAAAATGAAAGATGTGCAAAATAATTTTACTAAAGATGCAATTTAATGTGAAAATTTCTACACGAACAGTGAAATAAAAGATAAGTGAGAAGTATCCACCGTGAAAGAACCATTGTCAAAACTGAAAAATTCAAGATTTTGTGTCAATGTTCTTAACCTAAAAAGCCAAAACAGAACATTTTTGTATCCAGGCATGAAATGGCAATTGAAGTATGTCAGTAATAGAATCAGTTCCTATGTACTATCAGTAATACATCAAATTTTTGTTAATAATGGGTTTTAATGAGAAAAACAAGATCTCATTAGTATATTAAAGGAATTAAGCAAAGATTGCCACAGATGATTGCAAAAATGTAAACAGCACAAAAAATTTCCAGTTCAGACCCTTCATCAGCAATACAGAATGGTTTGTACAAGAAAATTCTCAATCAGAAATGAAGGGTTTCTCAGACATAGTAAGAATTGTAAGCCAAGAGTAATTGCTGCTAACAGAGAGTTGTATGGCAGTGCTAAACAGGAACTGAACGTATTTTTATTCCATGGGATGCTCAGGAATTTAGGAGGCTGCCGTTTTTTTCTCTGGTTCATAATAATGGACAATTTATTTGTAGTCAGTAAAATTAAGTTTTATATGGAGTGTGATTGTCAGAATATTACTGGAATAAAGGACAAGATAATGATCAAAATCACCCTTTAAAATGGATGTATTGTAGCTGGTCATTTAGTTTTGCCACACCAACTATATTGATGGACATTGGATTAGGACCAAGCAAAATTCAAAATATGGTAGGAGTTAATGTTTCCAAAGAAACTAAAAATGTTTTCCCCACATGTTCAGACCACAATAATTATAGATATGACAAACAAGAAGTGTCGGAACCTGATCAAGGAATGACTTGAAGATAACTGTAGAAGAGATCGACACAGGATGGATGTATATGTGCATTCGTCATGACGACACATACTTGGTGTTAAGTTCGAGAACTGAACTGTGAAGAATCAAGTGTGCCAGAGAAGTAAGGAAAGAAGTCCTGGTTGCAGGAGGCCTGGTCCAGTTGTAAACTAGTATTTCATCACAATTTGCATCAGTGTTTTATTATCTATTTTGTATGACAGTTTCTTTCCCATGTACGTAATCATAAATATATGTTTTGGCAACCATAGGATGACACCAGGCCATCATGAAATCAAACCAAAACAGAGAGGGCCATAATTTAGGAATTGGAGGCTCAAGAAAAATAAAAAAAATATTTCAAGTCTAGCATTATCAAGGAAAAAAAATGGCACTGCAACAAAACTTTCAGCTCTATTTAGTATTCCTACTTCGTCGTGAGTGAATAAGCTTCCCAAAACCAATAAAAATGGGGTTAATTAAAAGCCTCTAACACAGTAAATACATAATATAAACATAAGGAATGTTCAACTTAAAATTAAACCAAAATCTTAAGGAAAAAAATAAAAAATAAAAGTAAAAGTCAAAATTTCAAAATACAGGGATTCTGCAACATTTATTTTCACAAAGAATATAGGAGAAAACAAGCATTTTGATATACAGGTTGTATAGTTTAGGAGTTTTGCTAAACAAGATGGAGCCTTTTGAAAATCTACTTCTCCATGTGCTCAACACAGTTTGAACTGATAATAGGAATCACACTAAACAATAAAATTTCAGTCATTTTAATAGATGGTCCAAATTTAACTATCACAATAAGTTGTCAGCATCAGGGGAAAAAACTTTCC
This sequence comes from Vandiemenella viatica, assembly GCA_031002005.1. NCBI lineage: Eukaryota > Metazoa > Arthropoda > Insecta > Orthoptera > Morabidae > Vandiemenella > Vandiemenella viatica. Next base: position 145,003,937 of record JARYHS010009186.1, on the reverse strand, counting down.
GACCAATTAGAGGTCTGAAGTCCATTCTAAATGTTTTTTAGAGGTAGAAAGAAAATAAAATAGTCAGGAAGCTGAAAATACACGCAAATAATAGAGAAAAGTTCAAATAATAATAATGATATAATAACAGTTTAACAATAAGTTTAAGATTTAAGTGTGAAAAACAGGATTTTCGTATCTGAAGTTGTGGATGACGTCAAAGAAACATCACAGAAATGTACGTCATAAACTCAACCCGCCACATGCCACATGCCAAAAATTAGAATGAAAAGGAAGGATTTCAAAAAGCAAGATAGATGTCAAAATATAGAACGGAGAATTTTAAGGAATCTGAGAAGACTTCATTAGAAGTCATAACACATCAAGTGAGATATTCATTTTTTTAAGTTACAGAGCACATCAAGAAGAGGAAAATGGCATGAAAGTTTGAACATAAAATGAAAAATTTGAAGACTTCACCCAAATAAAAAAGTTCAAGTTCAAACAAATGTCAATTGAAGGAGGGAATTAAAATGAATCAAGTGATAAAATCTTTGTGAGAAACTGCATATTTTAAATGATAGATAACTGAAATAAACCTTCTAAAATTAATAGTGACTGAATAAAGCAATTTGGAACACAATTTGTAACAAAATATTCAACATAAAATGGTCTATAAAATGACGAAGTTTCAAAAAGATTGGAGTAAAATTAGAAAATAAAGGATTGCATCATCTCGCCAGAATCCTTCAAAAAAAACTATCATTTTCTGCCCCAGTACTCAGTTTGGAACAGAGCATCCTCTATGCTGGTTGGTTCCATGATCTGGTAGGAGGCACCCAACATGTAATTTTGATCAAACATGTAACTTTGGAACTTAGAAAATAAGATAGTCGAGATGAGTTTTCAGACTCTAAAATATTTTGAATAAGGGGAACTTATAATTTTACTAGTGAAGAGAACTATGCAGCACTTTAAAGATTTTTCACGGAAAGTTAGGGATTTTCTGAAAGCCTCTCTGTACTGATTGAGAAATTGTGGTTGTGATGACCTGCTGTCTTCATCAAGGACATCGAACAATCTGATGCTATTCTATGGCATTATAAACTGATACCAGTTTTACATCTAAAACTTTAAAGAATATAGTGATACACCATTCAACAGTGACTTTTTTTTCTATGTGGAACCTTTCATCCATTACCTCTTTTGGCAGTAGTAAGACAGATTGGCAACTGATATCGGTATCAGATTAACTTCACGGTTACAGCTTAAGCATATCTTGTCGCATTCTCCCAATGCAAGACTTTTGTTTAGCACTCTGACATAGTTTCTTTGAAACATATAGAAAACAAATTATATTTCTTATTCAAAACACTTTCAAATGAAGTACCAGCATCAGTTTTGTAAACTTAAAAATAGTACAATTTTTCCTCAAGACGAAACAATTGAATCAAACTATATATATCCAAGAGAGCAGTGACACTTACTAAAGTGATGTTCAAGAAGTTAAAAACAAATGTTAGTCACTGTGGAAATCATTAAACACATCAGTATGCTGGAAAGGACAAAGGCATTTCAGAAGTGAGAGTTAAGAACCTATACAACAAGGCGACTTTTTTTCACTTGTTATAATTTTTTATGAGTATTTACTGGCAATGCAATAATGCTAGCAGTTATAGAATTTTTTACTAGAAATTTGTGATACCTCACTTTCATTTATCTTTCATTAATAAAACATCAATACTGACTGCTGACTTGTGCAATCAAAATTTCAAAACAATATTTTTCACTGAACTGTGTTCCCCTCCCTGATCCTTTGGCGAGTTCAACTTCATAGCACATATGACAATATTTTGTGACATTTGAAATCATTGTTGCTTCAGTTGAACAAGTTTCAGTTTGTGAATGGTACAAAGAACAATGTTATCATGAATTAAAACGTCATTTATAAATAAAATGTCAGAGGACACATACCATAAGGAAGTCCCTTACTGTGTACAAAACAAAGTGCTTCAAGAATCTGTTTCCCATACATTGCAACTTCGTTAACAGGAAAACACTTATGCTGTTTTGGATTTCCATATTTCTTCAAAAATGGTAACTTTGGCTTTGAGAGACATATAATGTCACGTAGTGTACCAATACTGTTGAGAACACGGACTGCATATCCTCCGATTTCATTGCAGCTAATAAAATTGGGCCTCTGAATGTATGGATGCTGAAAAATTAAAATAGTCTGGATTTTTACTTTCCGCAGACAAGGCGGACAAACCGAATATTTGTTATATATGTAATGCATATGAAAATAAATAAATAATTTGATTTTGGCAATGATGTAACCAAGTTACAGACAGAGAGACGAAGATATATACCTTAATAGACGGCAAGACAGTGGAAAAACAGTCATTATTCGATGACAAAAAAGTAAAATTTTTGGACAAGTCCCTTTGATTATAAGAGGAAGACTTTAAATGTGGCTATCCCATCAGTGCCATTTCTCATTACCTCCCCTAAATCTGAAAATTTTACTTCCGTATCATGCTATGCATTTATTTTTTCCACCACTACATCATCTGTTAAGGTAAGTGACTTTTTGTATCATAGCACAAATCACAAATGTTTTGCATAGGTAACGTACCTGGATACCTGCAACACCTTTAAAAACACTTGAAAGGTCTCGCTCTTCTAAGTATTTATCAGGTCCATACTCTACCCAAGATAGAATCATTTCATCCTTTGGTAAACTATGGTTCTTAACAAGAAAATAATGTTTTCTTATACGCCAACCAATTTCAGGTACAGGTTTAACTATTTCATAATTTACTTCACCCCTGAGGGCCATTGATACATTTTGTAGAGCCAATTCTGCACACAAAAAAAAAAAAGAAGTATAAATACATTTGTTTCAATTTCCATCTCAGTATATACATCAATCTCCCAATACTTTCCAACAGTTTTCATTTTCGTTGCAAGAAAATAAAATTGTAACTATAAACATTAATGAAGTCTGCAGTTAGCTGTATATACCTGACTAATATTATTATTTTTTAAATCCTGAAGATATATACAGTGAAGAGGCAAAGAAACTGGTATAGGCATGCGTATGCAAACACAGGGATATGTAAAAACTCAGAGTATGGCACTACGGTCGGCTACACCTATATAAGACAACAGGCATTGGGTGCAGCCGTTATATTGGTTACTGCTGCTACAATGGCAAGTTATCACAATTTAAGTGAGTCTGATCGTGGTGTTATAGTCGGCGCACGAGAGATGGGACACAGCATTTCCGAAGTACCAATGGTGGGGATTTTCCCATATGACTATTTCATGAGTACACCATGAATATCGGGAATCCGGTAAAACATCAAATCTCCGACATCACTGCGGTCAGAAAAATATCCTGCAAGTACACAAAAAACGACAACTGAAGAGAATCATTCAATGTGACAGAAGTGCAACCCTTCCGCAAATTTCTGTGGATTTCAATGCTGGGTCATCAACAAGTGTCAGCGTGTGAACAATTCAATGAAACAACATCAATATGGGCTTTCAGCAGCAGACTGTTCAAGCTGGTGGAGGCTCTGTAATGGTGTGGGGCATGTGCAGTTGGAGTGACATGGGACCCCTGATACGTCTAGATACAACTCTGACAGGTGATAAGTATGTACGCATCCTGGCTGATCACCTGCATCCATTCATGTCCATTGCGTATTCCAAAGGACTTGGGCAATTCTAGCAGGACAATGCGACACCCCACACTTCCAGAATTGTTACAAAATGGCTCCAGGAACACTCTTCTGAATTTAAACACCTCCACTGGCCACCAAACTCCCCAGACATGAACATTATTGAGCATATCTGGGATGCCTTGCAACATGCCGTTCAGAAGAGATCTCCACTCCCTCACACTCTTACGGATTTATGGACAGCCCTGCAGGATGCTTGTTGTCAATTCCCTCCAGCACTAATTCAGTCATTAGTAGAGTCCATGACACAGCATGTTGCGGCTCTTCTGCATGCTTGTGGGGGCTCTACACGATTAGGCAAGTGTATCAGTTTCTTTGGCTCTTCAGTGTAAGTGCATATTAACTGATACGGATTAGAGATATCCTCATTAATGAAATTCATATAGAATCATTTGTACATTGTATCATTGGATTATGATATAATTCACACTATAAGTATATTTAGAATTTAAGCAATCACATAATACCTTGGAATGGAGTAGAGTAATTTTCTGGATCGAGAAATTTCTTCAGAGGCAATGAAGAAGCTAGTATGGGATTCATTAGGATAATGTTCAAGTAGTTCTGAAATGATGAGAAAAAATAAATTATACTGAATGATTCATAATTACGGTTTCATAACTTTTTATTTTCAGCTTAATTGATCATATCACCACAGCCCACTTTTCAGCAAAAAGATGACTGTTGGGAATACATAACATCACATATAAATGCAAATTTTACAGTCTGAGCTGCGATTTACAGAGAAAGTTTAATAAAGTTTTAAGGATGCTACTGTTATAAAAATGACAGACACACCAGCACAGGAAATTTCTTTTCAAGTTGAAAACAGAGAAAGAAGTAATCAAGTTGCATAAAAGTAGGTGGTTGGTTCAATTAAAACACTGAAATTTGGTAGTTGATTAAAATGGTTTATGTCAACTACCCTATTCTACTTTTGCAGAAAACTGTTCCCTAAATTGGTAATCAAACCACAGCAAGGGATTTTATTAAATTGTCCATTAAACGAATTACAAAAAAGTTCAAATTAAAAACTGTAGAAACATTTAAATCACTGTATATTCTTCCAATAATTCAAATAGTTGGTATAAGGAAATTACACAGAGTTGACTTTAATATTTACTGGCTCTGATACTTTAAAACTAATGCAGATTAGTTTCAATGAAGCAGTGTAATTATTCCACATATTATAATCAATCAAAAATAAAAAACCATCCTTTTAATTAAATACTTTTCCAAAAAAATTTAAGTCCAATTCGATCCCATCACAGAATTTTTCCAAGTTCAAAACTGCCATCCTCCATGTCATGCACACACACCCCTCACATCACTCTGCTGTCCAAATTTTAAACGCATAGTCTTTGGTCAAACTGTCACTGCTCTATTTATACCATTGCTCCCATTGCCATGTAAATGCCAGCCTATGTCAGCAAAATCTTCCAAATGCTTCAATGTCAAGTCAATAAAAAATCCACTCGGGTTGTAATCAAAATCTTAACTAATTATAAATTTTTCCAACATAAGTTATAGTTGAGGTATTAGTATTTATCACAGGGAATAATACTGAATTTATATTCTGTCCTTAAATGTTACCTCTCTGTTATATCCTTTACTACAGAAATATTCAATTTTAATTCTAGTTTAATTTGACATACAGTATTTCCCTGAAATAACTGTAACAAGGATTCTTATTATTTAAAAATTACTCCTCTCTTAGTGTATAAGCCTCTTGTTAACTACTCTGTAATTAAGAAGTTATTATGTCATACTATTATTACGATATATTGTTAAACAACACTATAATTCATCTTTTTATTATTAAAACGTTTGAAACCAATTAAACTATAATATTTCTATTTGTTATACAATTTCATTTATTTACATAATACAAAACTTTACATCTTTAATGCTATTATTAATAAGTTTGTGATTTTCTTGTTCCAACTATAGGCTTAATTTTGCTTTCATTAAATTAAAAAAAAACCGTTATTTATAGTTAGTCTTTTGTAATTAGACTTTTTAGGATTAATACTGTTAACAACATTATGTGATACCGTAGCTATTTTCTCTTTATTTAACATTCCAATATTTTGTAGTCGGAATTAGCAAAAGTCAGCTGTTAGACATGATCTCTCCTTAATAACTTTTCTTAAAGAATTTTCCCATGAATAAACTATATGTTAGAATGGTTGTATGAACTCTTACAAGTGGTGAATCTTATCTACACAAGACATTAATCCATTGGCTTTACTACATAATCCAGTACTGATCAAACTTTCTCCCATTTATAACCTGATACCTAACTACCTTCCAACAGTCTAGAAATATGGCTGTTACGATCACTGTTGAGATCAATGACAGTAAATTTAAAAAAAATCGAAACACTTAATTAAAAAAATTACCAGACTAGGTCCTTCTACAGCAAAAGATATCACTTGGCTGACTGCTACTAAATGAAAAAGTCCATAGTACGTACCTGAAAGTAGGTGAAAATTCAAAGACAAGAAAACTGCAGGCATGTATGGTAAACCTAACGTTTCTCACCCGGGATTAGATATATTTATCAAATAAACAAAAGATGTATATACAAACAATTATTAGATAAACAAAAGATATATATCAATTACTATGACAGTGATAATGAAAATGCTGTTAGGTAATGAAAATAAGGAAGGATGGGGAAATTAAATCCCTCAATCACTACAGACAATGGTGAGAGGGTAGCGACAAACAAATAAATATGACCACACTTTAAAATATTTCAATATAAATTTTGATTATAAAAAAAGGGGAGACACATGCAAGGGGATCAGATGTGTACATACTGAGGTACACCTCATGACTGAAACCATGTAAGAATAATGTTGGAAGAGTGGCGATGACAGCGGTGGGGAGAGAAGTTGACAATGAAGAATCACACAAAAAGCTCTTGAAAGGTAGTACAAAGCAACAAAATAAAATTTGGACCAGAAAAAAATTGTATACATTATAAAAATAAACAGCCTCCCAAAATCCAACCCCTCATCCTCGTTGTGCGAGGCGGGCAACGTCATGATGTAGGAGACTGCACCTCAGGGCACATACCATCTGGGACTTGTTTCCCTGGCACCTTCAAGGTTGATGGTCCGGCCTGTTGTGAACTCTGAAAAGTGGTGGCAAACAGGGCTCTGGTGAAACTAGGCAGCGTCTCTACCCCAGAGGAGCGGCTGGTTGAAGGCATCTGTACCCCAGGTTAGGGGTGGCCTGCAACCCAACTTCAGAGCTAGCATCTCTGATTCTAATCTCCCAGCAATGGGACATATTCAACAAACTATCGTCATGAACTGTGTGAGCAAAGAGAAAGAGCACCTCTACTTGGAATGGCCTTCGCAGTCCACAAAACCATTTCTAATGCAGTAAAAGAAGTCACGCCCATTAACAACAAACTAATGTCTCTAAGGTTACGATACAAAAACAAGCACCATACCGTCATCAACGCACATGTCGCAACAAACAGACAACCAGAAGAACTTAAGAGATGTAGAAAACTTCTGGAACAAACTAGAAAATACAGTCACCAAAATCCCACAAAAAGATATAAGAATCCTCCTTGGAGATTTCAACGCACAACTAGGTAGTGAGAAAGAATACCAAAAAACCATCGGAAAATTCCCGGCTCACAGATTTACCAACAGGAGTGGAATCAGGCTAGTGGAGATATGCCAACAGAACAACATCAGGATCATGTCTACATTACTTCGTCAGAAACCAAGCAAGAAAAAACCTGGAGATCACCATTAAACTCAATCGGAGAATTCCAAATTGACCATGTAGCCATATTAGGAAACTTCAAGAAAGAAATCCACAATGTTCAAGTCAGAAAAGGGGCAAACATCGACTCTGACCACTACCTCACAAGAGTTAAGTTCTGGATAACACCTTGAAACTGCTTCAAAAAAAAATAACACCACTGCCCAAATTCGATCTTACCAAGCTATATTCATCAGAAATCACCAAGAGGTGGGACGAAAAACCCACGAACAATTGGCTAGAATTCAAAGATAAATCACCTCAACAGCTAAAGAACGAATTCTATTAAAAAAGAAGTACAAACAACTACAGAGGAATCTCTCTTCTATCAGTCCCCTACAAAATTCTCTCTGCTTGTCTCGTAAAAGAGTACAAGAACAAATTGAACACAAAATTGGCGAATACTAAGCAGGCTTCAGACCCAACAGATCCTGCACAGAGCAAATCTTTAACCTAAAAACCATCCTAAAGTACAGATCAGTCAGGCACAAGAAAACCACATGCACCTTTGTAGACTTCAAGAAGGCATATTACTCCATCGACAGGAAAAGCCTACTGAACATCCTAAAGGAATATGGGCTAGACAATAAATCAAGAGAATTAACCAATCAGACACTCACCAACACCACAAAGTAAAATTCATGGGAGAGCTTTCCAGAGAATTCGAGACAAAAACTGTAGTTAGACAGGGTGACAGTATCTCACCAATCCTATTTAATATAGCCCTAGACAAAGTCATTAGAGAATGGGAGAAAAATGAACACCCCCAGTAAAACTAGGCAGAAACCGACTAAATGTCTCTTGCTTGGCATTCACAGATGATTTGGCTATTCTGTCAGAAAGTGCAACAAGCCATCAAACAAATAGAATCGCTCAACGAAATAGCAGAAAAAATTGAATCAAAAATCTCCTTTGAAAAAACTTTTTTTTTTTTTGGCACACAAACTGACCATAAAACACTGGACAAAAAATATGGGAAGATCAACAGAGTCACTGAATTTAAATACTTAGGCAAAATTATCACTCCAACAGGACTCAAAAAGAAGGCAAAACAAAACATGATGAAAAAGGCCTTTGGACAGACCTGCAACATCTACAACAAAAATAACATAGAAATCAAATAAAAAATTAGCCATTACAATACCAAACTTCAAAAGGGACATTGATAACATCCAGAAAGAAGAATTATCAGGAAAATGTTTTGACCAACCAAAACGGAAGAAGGGTACAGACTAAAGTCAAACAAAACAGTAGAGTCCCACTCAAACATAGCCAACAACATCAGAAAACGCAGACTAAAGTTCTACAGTCACATCTACAGGATGTCAGATCACAGATTAACCAAGCAGATATTCAACCTCATGCGACCATTAAAAATGCCTAACAGCTGGTTCGATCAAGTAAGACAAGACCAGGAAAAAGCAAATATAGTCATACCAGAAATCAAAGCCAAGAAGACCGGCACAACTTGGACAGAAGAGAGAAAACTTGCCTTCAGTAAACGGATGCAAGATAACTGGAATTGAAAAAGAAACTCAGTCAGAAAATGATTAAGTTTTGCATGATCTTTATAGGTCTATTCGCATAAAATAATAAATAAATGCAAATAAACACAATAAAAATAAGTGATAGGTTTACTGGAGGTCAAGGAAGGGAAATGCCAAGTGTAAAGTTTACTTTGGAAGGATAGGTCCCATCCAGTAACAATATAAAATTTGGACCAGAAAAAAATTGTATATAATATAAAAATAAATTCAATAAAAATAAGTGATAGGTTTAGAGAAGCAAGAGAGTAATCTATCATACATAATATGTGCCTATCTAACTTATGCTGCTGAAACGTGGACAATGAAAAAGCAGGACATCAGCAGAGTACAAGCAAGTGAAATGAAGTTTTTAAGAAGTAGAATGGGAGTCACTAAAATGGACAGAATAAGGAATGAAGTGATTAGACACACCATAAAGAAGGAACCCCTACAGGAAAGGGTAGAGAGGACCAGACTGAGATGGTATGGACATGTCAAGAGAATGGAGGCTCAGAGAATCCCAAGAAAAATCCATGAAATTAAGATGCATGGTAAACGACCCAAAGGAAGGCCAAGAGATGGATGGCTGAAAGGAGTGGAGGAGGGTGTACGGAAGAGAGGAGAGGACTGGAACAAAATGGTGACAGAGGTGGTGGGATGAAAGAAGCAAATGGAGAGGCTCGTGCATAAAGCAGACCCCGCCTGAGGCTGGAAACTGCTGAGTATGATGATGATGATGATGATGATAATAGATTTAGTGGAGGTTAAGGAGAGTGAAATTCCAAGTGTCAAGATTATGTTGGAAGGATAGGTCCCATCCACATAGTTCAAAATAGGTAGCACTATCAGCAAAAACTATTGACAACACTCACTGTAAAACAGTTGCTGAGGTGTTAGAGTGGTGTGAAATGGCACGAGCTGCCAATGGGTGGCCCACATTGCCATTATGAATCATTTGCCTGTGGCCATTCATCCTGATGGACAGTTGGTTAGTGGTGATGCCAGAAGCTATGCAATGATGGCAGATTAATTGGTGAATGAGGTGTGCAGTTGTGCAAATGGCATGTCAAACAGCAGGTAAGGATTCTTCTGTTGCATGATTGGAATAGGCAGAGGTAACTAGATGCATGCCACAGATTTTTTAGAGAGGTCTATTGCACGAGAAAGATCCTAGGAGGATCAGAAGGTGAACATTTGTGAATCAAACAGTTCTTGAGGTTGGTTAGTCTGCTGAAGCAAATGCAGGGAAAGTGGAGCAGAATTTTGTGAACAAGGATGTGCATCTCACGGAATGACGATAGAAAGTCATGCTCATGGTAAAGGATCTGGTTTATGCAATAGAAACCACGAGAGAACTGGTTGATAAATGTGGAGCTACGGTAAATTTTAGGTGGTGAAGAAAAGGAGTTTTTGTGTTAGAATTTTAGAGAAGCTGGAATGTGATTCATGACTGGAACAGAAGCATCAGTACAGATTGCAAGGCTATTAGGAGAGAATATTTAGTGTGGAATGGAGGAAAACTGTCACAGTGCAGATACTGTTAAAATATAATTTGTTTGAATTCATTAAATCAGAATTACTCGCCTTCAATAACCAATAATATCTTTGTTGCAGTATAGTTTTTGCTGTGGCCAATGTATAAACAGTGACTGCGAACTGCTCTCGGCTACATTTTGTTCACTAACTTGATGCATTTTTCTTTCATCCAAAATAAATACTTTTTGTGGTAAATAGATATTTTCAGCATATTTAAAACCCACCAGGTTATGGGCCCAGTATAGCCAAGTATATGTAAAAGTGGCAAGTATCTGATGAAAGTAAAATACGTAAAAATCATAACCTAGGTGACGCGCAGTATTCCAAAAGTGTGACAAAAATGGGTTCAAGCAATCAGCCTTGATTGACAAACTCGCTGGATGAGAAAAATACTCAACATGAAGATTTGATGTAAAAATGCACCTAAATCAAAGAAGAAACACAGTAAAGCACAAGATATGGCACTGCTTTCACAAATTCAGTGAATAACAGTGATGCCTGGTATGTAGCTTTTATGCATGTGACTATGCACAAAAATATACTACAAGAAGAAACAGTACTACTCATCAAGGTAACAAATGACAAATGCTTATCAGTAAAAAGCTCCCGTAAGCTGAATTTGGGTGCCTATGGTCAATGTAAAAAAAATTGTTTCAAAATGTCCTGTATGTGCCAGAATTGGCAATGTACCTACTGTCTGTCAGCAAGATAATTATAGATTGTGGCCAAGTGAAGTTCAACAGTAAGGGCAGTACAATAATGAATAGTAATAATGAAATAGTTGGGACAGCCAGTTTAACTAAAAATATGTACAGATTAAATGTGTATAATCACCAACTATATACATCCAGTGTCAATGAGCAAGACATTTTCCTCTGGCACCAGCAAACTGCCCACTTGAACTTTAATGATCTGGAGAAGGTAGTAGAGAATGCATGTAATATGTAAGTAGACTTGCCAGAACCATTTAGAGGAGGTTCAACCTCATATAGTTGTATAGTAAATGATCTTTAGGAGCATTTTCTTAACAGTAAAGTATATTCACTTTGATTTTGAAGCCACTGTCATAAAACACGTTAGATCTAGATAAAGCTGTTTTTCCAGCATCATGAATTTTGTTACATCCATTTTCACAAAGAGAACTTACCACAACAATCACTTTAAAGTGTATTATATAGGCTCGTAAAAATTTAGCTTGAAAGTTATTTAAGTTTTAGTAATGTAAAAAATGTGCTCAAGGGAGACAAAATGGAAGATTCGGAATTGCTAATTAATGCGAAGAGTTATATTAGATTTTTATAGCCAAAGTTGTAGCCAGCGTCGAAAAGGATGTCTTAAACAGAATTTTGACCAATTAAACAGATTCAGCAGATGGACAACATCAAGCTGGTCAATGTTATTAGTTCCACAAAAAAGTTTATAATTTCAACAAGATATTAAGATTTTCTAAATTGCATTATTAGAAGCATTACCGAGCTTCCTGCGAAGGCAGAGACGGGATTAAATTTTAGTCCAGTAGAAACACCTTTGAAAAACAAGTAAAGTCAAAATATTTAGAACAGGTTGCACAAAGAAACATGGGTGAATTACAGCTCAAAGTATAAGGTGACTAATCACACACTGAATTTTGTTATTCCAATTCAACGTCAGAGGTATAAATGAATTGATAAATAGAGGGTGGCCATGTTGAATTTTGAGCAGTCTTTCGCCAGGATTTAGAGAGGCTAGTTCATGGCAGTTGCTCTGCGATGTTTTGAACAGTGGCAAGCATTGCCTCTCGGTAGGTCTTTGTAAGTTTCTGACCGAGTCAGTCCGCGGTAGTACAGGCGAGCAATGTTTTCATAAAAATGACTTTAAAATTTTCATAAAGCTCACTCTGCTTTGGGGTTGCAAGTGCAGTATGTGTTTGCAAGAGTGAATGCTTGTACCTAGTGTTGTTTTTTGGAGGATAACCTGCTTCTTCAACATGTAATTTTGGAGTCTGACATTGCCTTATAAATTAACAGTGTAACCTGATACCAGTATTAGCTTCAACAAACTTTGAGAATAAACTTCAATTATATACCAACAGTTACTTTTATTTCATTTTAATTATTTGACCCATTAGCTGTAACAGGATAAATTAACAGTTTGGCGGCCGTTTCAAAAAAACTCTGTGCATCTTCAATAGAATGGTATCAGATAATTATAAAGACATCACAATCAGGTTAATGTGCTAATGTTGCAGTATCACGAGCAACATCTGATCATTACATGCATAACATATAAAATTGTCCATGAAAACTGACAAATTAGTTTTTACATGTTTATAAGAAAAACAAAACTGGTTACATCTATAATAGAATGGATCAAAAGCTACAAAATTACTTGAGTGAATAAATTCTGACAACTGTGTGCCAATGGAAACCATGTCATTATGAGATGCTAAATACTTTACAATGTTCGGCGACGACTATTTAAAGAAGGTATTTGTTTATTTTCTTCATGAAGAGAAATGATTAATAATTTACCGAAAACTTTGAAAGAATTTAAAGATAAAATTTGTAGAGGGCAAATGTAGGTGGGTGCAGGATAGGGGTAAGATGGGTGTGCAGGGAAATTGCCACCGGAGCCAGTTCTCCATTGCAATTAAATAATAATAATAAAAGTCAAACATTTCAAAACGCAAGTTGAAATACAATTATAATGTAACATAAAATGTCTACACTCGGACAATGGCCTTGAATATGTTAACTTTTTTCAGTTCTTGCAAGGTGCTAGATAATCCACAAACAACCAAACCATACAATCCAGAAGAAAATGGTGATGCTGAACGAATGAACTGGGCATTAGGGAAAAGAGCAAAGTATTTA
>JARYHS010009186.1:144299373-144389506 GCA_031002005.1 Vandiemenella viatica | reverse complement strand
CAAATTCCAAGAAAAATTCTTTCACAGAGTAAAATGGGTTCTGAAGCAGAAACTCTTTCAGTTTGGACTTAAAGTAGTTGGGTTTTTGTAGACAACATTTAATTTCTGTTGGTAAGACATTGAATAAGGAAGCTCCAGTAAATGTTAACCCTTTCTGTACAATGACAGTGATTTGTAATCCTTGTGAATATTATATTTATTCCTAGTATTATGGCTATGTATGTCAGCATTAAGATTGAAGTGTTCAGGTTTTCCACTACAAATGATAGTACAGAGTATACTAACATAGTACACCCAGGTTTTTAAACAGATTTCTGCACGACGTCTGTGGGCTTGCTCCACAAATAGTTCTTACAGCACGCTTTTGCAATTTAAATACCCTCGGTGCTTGTGACGAGTTTCCCCAGAATGAGATGCCATAAGCGAGCAGGGAATGAAATATGCAAAATATACTAACTTTCTGGTTTCTATATTAGCTATTCTAGATATTACCCAAAGTGAAAATGTTTGCAGAATTCAGTTTTTAAGAAGTTGTTGAATATGCTATTTGCAGTTCAATTTGTTGTCTACACATATGACCAGGAATTTTGTGAAACTGCTTTCATAGATTTCTTTTCCTTCTGATATCACATAATAGCTGTCATTTGTTTTATTATTTGTAACAAACTGAAGTAACTGTGTCTTTTCTACATTAAGTATTGGTTTGTTGCATTAAACGACCTGTTAATTTTTTGTGGAGTAGTTCAGAGAGAAAAGATGGATGGATTTTGTTAAGAAGGGAAAAAAAAAGAGAGAGAAGACATGATTAATAGTAATGTATGAATTGTAAAGGTTGTGTATTATGAAGAATGTTGATGTGAATAAGGTTCATTTACTAATAATAACGAAGACAAGAATTAAATCATTACAAATACCTTATAAGTTCTATATACTGATAAAAATGTTGCGGGTGAATTTCCTTTATAAGGTTTGGATAATGGTGACAATGTTTAACAACAATTTAGGAAAAATAACCCATCACTTTCAAAAATGAAGGGCAGGACTGCCCACCCACATCATCTGTAGTATCTTACCTTCTTCAGCAGATAATGTGTATCACAATGAACTATTGTCATTCATTTATTCATCGTATCATGTACTTTAAGCTATAAGTTTTATATAAAGGAGGCAAAACTATCTTTAGACCCATCCTAAATACAAAATATTTAATTGTTTTTCAGTATTTTTTCATTTAATTCTTACTTTATTTATAATAATACTCTTCATTAATTCGAATAATGGAATTTGTTTTTCCTCTGTTCATTTTTGTCTGGAAATTTATGAAATATCAGTAATCACTTGCACAGTACATTATCACTTTCTATTTATATCTAAGAACAATAATGAGAACTGCACAACAAACAAGTCTGAAGGTTGACAACTGAGTTATCTTAAAAAATAAAGGAAAACCGAACATGCCTTGCCAGATCTACATCTACATCTATAAGATATTTTAATGTCCTACGACACAATTTTCATGGGTTTTAAATCTTTTTTTTACTATCACCATTAAATATTTCCACTGCTTTGCAGGTCATCCAGCCATCCTCTTTCCAATGCAGTGCTTATTTGAAAGCAAGGATCCATCTACTACTGGCATGCTAAGATGTTGTAGTTTGATGGGAAAGTGGACGTGTTACCACCTGTGCATGAAATGTGTAACTTGTACCCTACGAGATAAGTTCATTTTTGATTGTGATATGTGTCGTGTATGAGGCAAAGATTGAAGACCCCAGCATTCACTTAGATGAAAATGGAAAACTGCCTAAAAAGTACTATTAGGATGGTGGTAACACCAGGCTCAAGATATGAACCTAGGTCCCACATACCTCCCCAACACTTGGAGGTTTTTGAATACTCTTCCAAGTTCAGGAAATATTACAATAAATTCAAAATTAAGAATCATTACTTCATCAGCGGAAAAAACAAAAGGGAAAGATAAAAGGTCTTTTTTGTTTAAAGTAAAAACAGTTTCACCTTCAGCTGAGTGTGTGTTGAGGAATTCTGTCTTTTTACATACACATAATGGGGTTCTTTTAAAATCAGTTTCTATATTACTTAATTTATAGTATTACTGTATATTCTTAGCAAGGGCAGAATTTTAAATAGCTTTCATATGTGCGTAACATGCTACAGCACTTTAATTAGAGTAATAGTGTAGAATCAGTATTGTTACAACGAAGTCCTTTGGAGGTTTGTCTATTATCATTAAAATTACCTCAATGAATAAAACAGGCATTTTCTGCTGTATTTAATTATACAATTATAAGGCCACAAAATATTTTTTCATTATGTTTCAAAGAAATTGAAGTTTTAAGAATTTAAAAAAATATATATTACTTGATATCTTTGGCAATTTTGTAAAAATTGTGAAATAAAAGAGACAAAGGAAAGCAAGATACTATATTTCACAATTTTACTGCTGTCTATGATTTACAAAATGGAAAAATAGTCACTGGACTACAACACAAAAACATTATAACACAGAGCTGCACCGCATTTCTCCTTTCCCAGTTTGAACATGCACAAGGAAAATGATGATAAGATGTAAATGCTGAATAGAAAACTAAAAACGGTTTCAAAACATTTAATAAAATTTTATTTTCATTTTTCTTCTCTAGCTGCCATATAAAATGTCATTTCTATACAACTGATGAAAGACTGATATAATTCTCAACATTTTAAAAAAATTTCACACCATGAGAAAACTGTGACCTTAACAGTAATTTAATGGAATATTTCACAAACAACAGAATAAAATTTCACTGAAAGCAAGGAAATAAAATCATTTTACAGATAAGGAGAGCAAGAATCTTAACAAAAATGTACAACTGCCTAAGTTCTGCTAAGTCTGTAATAAGTTCACAGTTTGCTGAAAAATTGTAGCTGCTATGAAAGAAGAATATCTGACTTATATCCCAGTCTTCAGCAAATGTATAATGATGATGATTCTTAAAAATAAAATACCGTATAAATTCATCAGCCATCAAAAAATGTGAATAGAAAATATACAAAATTTAAGTTCTCATACATATTACAACAACATACAACACGCATAACAACATTACCCAGTGGATCACAAAATATTCCTGCTTAAGAAATGAATTCAGATTACTGTAACATAATAGATTCAACTCTGTATGGTTTAACCTTATACAATATTTCACAACAATTTCATCTCAAAAAATGAAGAAAATTATTTTGTTTTATACTTCATTAAAACAAGACAGAAGAAATGTTATTGATACCCTGAAAAACAGGGAACTTCACAGGATTAGTGTACACACCATAGATGCTAATAATAGGAGAATGTATTGTTTACACAAAGCTCAGCCTTTATAGTATCTGGGTAAAGTGTATGTGAGATCCAGGAAGTAAGAAACAATTAATGCAGTACAGTACAGCATTAATCAATCTAGCATATCAACAGTCTATTTTGAGAAGGAAGACATCCTCTTACGAAAAGAAATACAGTGTGTAAATTCCATATTCATAATTACAAGGTGTAACTGTATGACTGTAACAACTTGATATGATTCTTGGGCCAATGATATTTATATATTGATTTTCAATCAAACAGTAACAAGTGAGCACAGTACATTGTCAGTGAAGAAGTTGACTGCCATAAATATTTGCCATAGAATCGTGATGTTAGAGGTGAGTCAAGGCATTTGTAATTAACTAAACAACACTGTACATCAGCATATCTTTTGGCAGATATTGTATGTCACCAACATATTTCATAGTTTTTTGAAGAATAATGCCTACGGAATGTTTGAACATCATTTTTAGTTAGAAGGCCTGAAATAAATAGTCTTGTGGCATGTAAGCTACACTAATCCTTCACAGTATACCCACTGGGTAGTGCACACTTGTATATATTATATCTTCAATTTTCATACACCTAATTTATCACAAACATAATACTGACAAAATACATACAATGAGAATTTTCCAGGTTTGTCATCTGCAACATGTTTACAAAAGTTGGATGATAATACAAAGTATGGATCTACACTAATTTTCAAGTGTAGTTATATTATAAAGATTTATTCATATTTCAGCATCATTATTTATATTAAAGTATGAAAATATCTCAGCATAGGAGCTTTCTAAGTCAGAAGTATCTTACAAAAAGGTTCATTATTGTTTCAATGAAAACTTCTTTAGATTACAATCAACATATTTTACAATTTGCAAATCACAAATTAATTAATTCCTCTCAAATAAAATTACACCATATCATGTATTATGAATAACAATTTTATCAGGTTTAAGTAGTTGTATAATTATTACTTATGTAAGTTAAAGCCTTTCAAATATATATACATATATTTTTAAATTTGAATTGACAAATAGCATAAATACACACTTGTTGCTTATAATAGGTCTCCTGTACACGTTGTAAAAATGTTGAATAAACTAATATCACAACAAAAGAACAAATAACTGTTTCATCTTTTTTCTCATCACGGAAAGACATGCTCACTGTGATATTAATGAAAAGACTGGGTTAAGAATAAAAAATTTTGAGACTACAGAAGTGTTAGCATCCAATAATGTCACAAAATAAAAAATCTAAGGAAGGATAGGGAAAGTAAACCCATAACTCACCACAGATGGCAGCAGGAGGGCCACAACAAACAAAAATGATACTACTTTACAATACTACAGTATAAAAATTAATCATGTTTAGAAGTATGTCATTTGGCAAGAGGATCAGACGTGTACATACTGAGACCACATGACTCAAAATACAAAGAGTTCATTTTGTGTCTGACATAGCAAAAATATACATAACCATTATGTGAAGCTGCAGTAGTGAAATCTTAAATTTCAAAGCTGATTAGATTTTGCTTTGTATATGTCATGAGGATCAACCAGAATATATTTTTTTAAAAAAATCAAATCAAAAGAAACAATACTGTGATAGATTTCTTCCTGTAATATTATATTGAACATCATTTTGTTTAATATTTCTTGGCTATATAGCATTTTGTAGCATTACATCTTACTGACACTAATAACAAGAGTTTTTATTTTTATTAAGATTCTTACACTAACTTAAAATTTTTGAGTAGGGAACATATGATTTTGCGACTTTAACCCCTTTTATGTAGAAGTAAATTACTGTTGTTTAGACTAGCTGTCCTGTGTCAAAAAGGATGGTTGATGGAAAAGATAAAAATCCTAATATTCGTCTGACAAAAACAAAGCTGGAGAAAATAAACTTACTGAAGTAGCATTTGAAAATGAGGGGTTTACTTTCTCTACCATTGTTATGAAGCATATTTTCTTATAGCAACAATTTTTGTCCTCTGACAAAAGTCCAATATGAAAAGGAAAAAAGCATGTGTAATTTTTTTTAAAAAAATTGAACAGATGTACAGAAAGACAACCTCAAGTGTAAATTCATTTGATGACACAAATTCATGTATTTGAAGATAATAGTGGAAATAAACAAAAAATGATAAGTGTGAAACTGTAATGGGGTACAAGAAGAGCCATTTTAAAAACGTTTATTACAAAAAAGAACAAACCTTTTAAACACAACCTGAAAGTTTTGTAATATTTGTTTTTCACCTAAGGGAGAAAAAAGAATGAGAAAAAGAGCAGAGCAATGAAATGAAGAATGTTACCCTAAATAGTAGAAATATTTCTTCTTTTTTAAAGATAATATTATGACATTTTAGTGTATTTACTATGATGGTTATTCTCATTTCATCTGCATCTGATCAGTTGTGTGTTTCATCAAGACAACTGTAAATGCCAGTGAACACAATGTAAATACAAAGAAATATAAATGCTAAATTTGTTGTGCAAATAAAAATGATGTGGTACAAAAGCAATAAATTGTAATCAAGTTTTCACAGTGTCTATGCAAACAAAAGCAAGAGTACAATGATAACAGAGAATTAATAACTTCTTATGAAGAAAATAAAAAACAAAAAAATCTTTTTGTGTTTTTAATAAGAAAATTATTCGCACTGTATAAATTTCATGCCACATATTGAAAAATGATCCACCAAAATAGAGCGCTCTAACAACCTTCCACTTTCAACTCCCGCAGCAAATAAAGCCTACAATACATTTTTTCGGGCGCTGTTAAAATAACTAACAAGCACCCAGCAAAAATCAGGAATAGCTCAGCACACCCTCTATTTTTCCTCACTCCAACGACTCAAACTTCGTTGTCTTACAATGAATGAAATTCACATTTAAAATTCATCCAGGATATAAAAGTAAATCCCAGATAAAAAGTTGTGTATAAGTATAAAAACAGAATATTATGATTTACAATTATGTAAGTTGTATACAGCAGTACTTCAAGTCATCTAAAAACATGCTAATACTTACAAAGAATATCAATTAATTCCCCTACAATCAATTTTATGTATTGGGAAAAATTGTTGTCATTTCAGTCTTCACAAATTTGTAAAATAATTTTACGTTTGGTGGATGTTTTCCAAACTGCATTGGTAAAACTTAGATTAAAATTTTTACTAAACAAATTCTCAAAGTGATTTATATATATATATATATATCACCCGACTAAACTCACATGAAATCTAAGGTTTACAATTTTTTCAATTACATTTAAATGAAATCGGAAGTAGTTGATCGTTTTGTTTCATGAAGCCACTGAACATTAAAAATCACACACAAAAAAAGAAGAAGAACAATAACAGATGAATAGGACGTGATGTAAATGTTATTCAAATATAATTTCAAGTTCATGGCAGAACATATTAAATGAACATAGCTGACATCAATGATGTGGATCAATGAATGACACCATATAACCAAAATAATGGAATTTACATTTCTCTAAAGCAGGAGCACATTAATATCTCTCCTCGGACTAAAGAGAAGCAATGCAATACAGTTTTTCTTATTTATATTTGTTCTTATATTTCTGCATGCTATAGTCAGCTATGTAATAGGAGTAATGAGTGATATTTTGATAATAGTAATTATATGCGTTCAATATAATCATCAAAACAATACTACGAAGAAAAAAAGATTTTTTTTAAGTTATTACATTCAACTTACACAAACTATATTTAGAATGTCATGACTGTAATGAGTATTTAACCAAACCAAAGAAGTTATGGGAATCATTTCAATTTGTTCAAGAATTTACCAAACAGTTAATTCTTTCATTGAAGAAATACACAAATAATACACATCACATAGATTTCACTGAATCAAACCATTTCTAAAATATGCATAATCATCCACAAAAACAAAAGGTATGATTAAATACTGTAAAGTATATTGATCAGTCTGAAAGAAATATTGTATTAGTAGCTGCCGCTAATCTAACAGCACAAATGTCTGCTTAGAGTTACTAGAACAAAACACCAAAAATTGTACCATTTCATGTAAGATAATTATGCCTTAGTCATATCATAAACCAGTTATCATTAGAAACAGAACACTGAAAAAGGTTCCTTTGGCAATGAAGATATGTATTCATTATCAAAGAACTTTGTTCTGCAGGTATCTGATTACAAAGTTCGTTATTTTGATTTAAAAGTGATAATATCTGGAAGTTATTATTATGGAGGGGCATGACTACTCCTGCGCCTCAGGAATGCTCTTCCATTTAGTGGATAGACACGTGTTAAAAGTATTAAAGATGATGCCAAAGCTAAACGTACAGGTGCATCACTTCCTCCAGGAAGACGGACAAACACTGTACCAACTGCTGCAACACCATCATCAGTGGGTTCCACAGCCACAGGTCTTACATCACCCATGGATACTAGAGGCTGCTTCCGAACCTTCTTCCTATAAGGAGACTGTGATGAAGGTGAGGGTACAATTTGCATTTGATCATCATCATTTGTCGACTCAAGTAGCACAGTCACAGATGCAAAAGGACGTTTTGCCATATGCAACATTTCTACTGCATGTCTATGCCTATCACGACGCAGGTCTGCAGCTTGCTTTGCTTTCCATGCCACCACACATGCAGCTAGGAAAAGAAAAAAGCAAGAAAAAAACACTGAGAAAAAAACAAACAAATCAATATGTAGCTGATCTTGTCTGAAAAATATAGTTCCAAATGCACTGGAAGTGTTATTCGCTGATGTGCTTGCAACCAAAGCCATGTAAAACTTTGTCATATTAAGTTCATGGCTGTCCTGTGGCAGAGTGAGCACTAATCTGTTATGGACATTACGCACAATCAGATATAGTATTTTTTTCTGCAACAGTTATATAAGTAGTAAGGCTTTCTGGTAGAGCTTCTAGAACTAAAATTTTATGCTTCCGCCAAAGGTTGTTACGGAGAAGTTCTGCTGCATATTTGGGAGTGGATCTTCAAATGTTTTGATTTCATGGGCTGGATCATCACTGTTATCCACCAAGGAATAATCAAACTTCTTGTCAAGGTCAACCTAAACAAAAATTTAAATATCAAGTAAACAAAAACTGGATTATACTGCCTACAGAACCTTACATTATAACGAGCAGTAACTACAAAATTTCAAAACATACATATAACATCAAAGATTACCAGATAATACAAGTAAAATCTAAATACAATATACAATGTTTTATTATCTCTTTTTTCTGTTAACTGCATGCATTGGTTCTGAAACCACAATAATGAGATATAAATTATTAAAAGATTGACAGACTATGAAATTACCACTTTATAAACAGCTGATCCTAATATCAAATGTTTTAATTCTCAAATATATCCTAGTACTAATCAGTGTAGTAAATTTTTCTAGGATTTAAATCTAAGAAACATCAGGTAGATCTGTTTACATATCACTATGCTTTCTTAATTAATGGTGTCCAAAACTCATTGATTATATTTTAGCTTGTCAGAAAGGTAACTATGACAGAACACTGGAGATAGAAAATCATTTATAACAATTGAAATGATTCCAGAAATCATTTATTGTTTCTGTTACTGCATTCAGAAGACACAAACTCCTATAACATTGTTCAAAAAAAGTATGTCTCCTGCCTGAAAACAGCTGTTTGTTATTAAATTTATCCTACTAAACAAAACACTTTAAAATCACTAGTTAGATGTTAGTTTCAAAATCTTAGCATTTCTAAGATGCCTAGAGGCATGGCAAAATTTCATTTTTGTTATTAGCTAACCTGTCATAGAGCATTGTTATTAGACTGTTTGATTTTAGTTTTCACCTATGTGGTGACCAAAGGATTTTTTTAGTGAATTATTGGGAATCATAGCGACTATTACAGAGTGCTATACAAGCTATGTCAGCTGCAACAGATGTGGGACGAACGACCTGCTTAGTAGGTTAGCACAGTTAGCGATTTCATGTAATCGATAGCATATGTCAGATAGAATGATGGCATCAAGATGCGCCGCGGTTGGCTAGCTGTCATCCCCCTTCTTAGGAAAATGTAACAAACAAAATCCTGGGATGATGGACGGAACGAGTCAAACTAGTGACCAAGGCCACAGAGCTGGAAGCAGAAGATGGCAGCCCGGAGCCATGTCACCAACAGCAGCCACAGAGGACGAGATGTGGCATTCTCACAATAAATACACGTGGGAATGATCCTATTAAGTTTCCACTAGCTATTTTTTTTTTAACTGCTTAATGTCTCTTAACAGCGAGGTCTTTAGAGATGGGAAAGGATGGGGGGAAAGGAATGGGAAGGAATTCGGCCATGGCCTTTTGAAGGAAGCATCCCGGCATTTGCCTGGAGTGATTTGGGAAACCATGGAAAACCCAAATCTGTATGCCCGGACGGGGATTCGAGCCGCCATTCTCCCGAATGCGAGGCCAGAACGCTAACCGTTACACCACCACGCTCGGTATCCGCCACTAGCTATTGGGGAGGGTGTAGCCTAATGGAATGTTAAGGATGAATTGTTAGTCTCTGGCATTAGTCGCAAGGATAACTGACCTGGCTGTAACAAGGGTATTAAGGAAAGCATGGGTTATTATAGAGTTGTTATGTGCTGTTGTTAATAAATTTAAATGCTGTACATACCCTGCTGGAGTATCATTTATGCAATCTACTGCTCACATGACACAGAGGTTTTACCCACATATTAATGTTCCTTTTGAGGTGGCATATAGGGGGGAAAAATAGCCAATCCACCACACCAAGCTGCATGGTGAGGTTATCTTGTGGGAGATATTTTTTTTTTCAGAAGTGTTAATGTTTCTGACAACTTTTGCTACATTTTTATTGAAATGATATTCTCTGCTCAGAAGTGGCTTATTACAAACTAGTAAAAACAGCCATTTTCATTACTTTGGTGTCAAGCTGGGAGCTTTATTGGTCCCCAGATCTGAAAATTGGGGACAAACTATAATTTCAAAAAGGCACTCAACATCAACAAGAAAGCTGCTTGGGAGGTAGTACAGGCATTTTAGACAGATTTTAGGGGTAACCTCGAAAAAAATAATGTAGAGCTGAAATTTGGCACAGACGTTCCTTAGTACCTTAGAAACAAGTACTAAAAAGTCCCCACCTCTAGGGTGTCCGCGTCATAGTTTTTTTTAGGTCAAAAGGGCTTAAATAGTGATTGAGTGCCAAATCTGTATAAACTCGTTGTAAAATTTAAAATGTCAGACTTGGTAACGTTTTATTGCACCCTAGGTAATTAGGATAGACTAGCCACTGCATCAAAGTGTAATATCGGCACTATTATTATTTAAAAGTAAAAGTATAGTCACATTTTATCATGAAGGCATACGAAACATAACTTTTTTTTCAATTTCTCTGCATTGCGGAAAAACTGTCAAAGTTACCAGGTCGGGACCTATGATAAAAGTTGTAGTACACAATTTCAGCATTACAATGGTATATTGTTCATCACTCTGCGACATATGGTTGTTGAGATACACGTTGAAACAAGCACACGTGAGTCAACGCTGGGCTGAGAGCTCCGCGCGCCGCTCCCCGGCCATTATGGGTATTAACCTGAAAATTGGTACAGATATTACTTACTACCTAAGAATCATGTCTTGAAAAGTCCTCATCTCTGAGGTGTCCTCTTCATAGTTTTATCAGGGCAAAAGATTTTAATTAGGGTTTAAATGTCATAATCTGTATAAACGTCTTATAGGTCTTAATATATTAGCTTTTGTATCATTTAATTGCACTATAAGTAATTGGAAAAGCTAATTATTAAAAGACGGCGTAGTTTTGGATGTAATTATTGGACAGAAGTAAAAAAATCTCACATTTGATAGTGAAACAGGTACGAAATATGACTAGTTTTGTAACAAAGTCAGATTTGCTAAAAACTATCGTAGGTCTGTTATCAAAGTTTCAGAACGCAGTTTCAGCATTGAAATGGTGTATTCATCATGTTTTTGTGACAAACGATTGGTGAGATTTTGTGCCCTTGGCATTATATATAAACTGACAGAAAGAAACCTTGAAAATGACGAAACATTTTGCAAAATTATACAAATATTTATTAAAATCTTTGAATGAAAATTAATGTTCAGCTTCATCATCGTACTCATCATCTGATCTATTATAGGTTACTTTATCGCATGCAGATCTTCGGCAATGTCCACACATTACTGAACACTCCAGCCCACAACGCACACATTCAAATCTATTTCGCAAATGTTCTTACAATTGCAGGGCACCAAATTTAGGAGATGACCCAGAACAGGTGCAAGTCGGTTAGTCACTAGCTCAAGAGTTCCATTCTGAATTTTCCAGCCCCAATCTTCAGGACGTAACAAATTTCCTAGCCATTCTTAAATCTGTAAGTATATTCGTAGAGAATGGATGGCCAATGTACCATATATTCGTAGAGAATGTCACTTACATGCTGCATATGTTGGTGGAAGGGACGCAAGCTGGAAGGATGCAGTGACTGGTTGGGTTGCGAACTTACGACTGTATTTTATTACCAGAAGTTCATGGATAATTTGACACTGATATATAAAATTTTATATCTTCTTGTAATAAAATACAGTCGTAAGTTCGCAACCCAACCAGTCACTGCATCCTTCCAGCTTGCGTCCCTTCCACCAACATATGCAGCATGTGAGCAACATTCTCTACGAATATATGGTACATTGGCCATCCATTCTCTACGAATATACTTACAGATTCAAGAATGGCTAGGAAATTCGTTACGTCCTGAAGATTGGGGCTGGAAAATTCAGAATGGAACTCTTGAGCTAGTGACTAACCGACTTGCACCTGCTCCGTGTCATCTCCTAAATTTAGTGCCCTGCAATTGTAAGAACATTTGCGAAATAGATTTGAATGTGTGCGTTGTGGGCTGGAGTGTTCAGTAATGTGTGGACATTGCCGAAGATCTGCATGCGATAAAGTAACCTATAATAGATCAGATGGTGAGTACGATGATGAAGCTGAACATTAATTTTCATTCAAAGATTTTAATAAATATTTGTATAATTTTGCAAAATATTTAGTCATTTTCAAGGTTTCTTTCTGTCAGTATATATATAATGCCAAGGGCACAAAATCTCAGCGCACTGTTCAAAGAGATTAGAATGATGCAGACAGAAGAGGAAGGGTAAGTGGAACGGCGCTTATGCTTAGCTCTGCGCGTTGTTTCGAATGTTTCAATGATATCTCACCAACCATTTGTCACAAAAACATGATGAATACACCATTTCAATGCTGAAACTGCGTTCTGAAACTTTGATAACAGACCTTCGATAGTTTTTAGCAAATCTGAGTTTGTTACAAAACTAGTCATATTTCGTACCTGTTTCACTATCAAATGTGAGATTTTTTTACTTCTGTCCAATAATTACGTCCAAAACTACACCGTCTTTTAATAATTAGCTTTTCCAATTACTTATAGTGCAATTAAATGATACAAAAGCTAATATATTAAGACCTACAAGACGTTTATACTGATTATGACATTTAAACCCTAATTAAAATCTTTTGCCCTGATAAAACTATGAAGAGGACACCTCAGAGATGAGGACTTTTCAAGACATGATTCTTAGGTAGTAAGTAATATCTGTACCAATTTTCAGGTTAATACCCATAATGGCCGGGGAGCGGCGCGCGGAGCTCTCAGCCCAGCGTTGACTCACGTGTGCTTGTTTCAACGTGTATCTCAACAATCATATGTCGCAGAGTGATGAACAATATACCATTGTAATGCTGAAAGTGTGTACTACAACTTTTATCATAGGTCCCGACCTGGTAACTTTGACAGTTTTTCCGCAATGCAGAGAAATTGAAAAAAAAAGTTATGTTTCGTATGCCTTCATGATAAAATGTGACTATACTTTTACTTTTAAATAATAATAGTGCCGATATTACACTTTGATGCAGTGGTTAGTCTATCCTAATTACCTAGGGTGCAATAAAACGTTACCAAGTCTGACATTTTAAATTTTACAACGAGTTTATACAGATTTGGCACTCAATCACTATTTAAGCCCTTTTGACCTAAAAAAAAACCATGACGCAGACACCCTAGAGGTGGGGACTTTTTAGTACTTGTTTCTAAGGTACTAAGGAACGTCTGTGCCAAATTTCAGCTCTACATTATTTTTTTTGAGGTTAAAATCTAAAATGCCTGGGCTAAGGGTTTTAAAAAGGTTGCCAAGATTAGAAAGCTATGTTCGAAATATGAGTGAGTCCATAGTAAATTACCATCAGTTTTAGAACAGTATGTCTTTGTAAATTCACTTTCTCTGCTCTCATCTCAAATTTTTCCTGACAGCTGAGGAGATATAAATGAGAAACATGGTGAAAGGTATCATCAGGATATCTCAATGTTTGAGAAGAGATACCAGGCAAATGGGATGAGTCAATTTTCGCTGACTGCAGCTGTTAAACTATAAGTGATGACCCAGAGCAAGTGTACAAACCAAGTAAAACATGGATAAATCACCGTACTGATACAAATCTGAAAGATTTTTAAAAGATAAAACTTCATATCAACCTTTTTGCATTACTAAAATTTATTATTACTAAAACTAATTGTTTTTACTGTGTAAAATATAGTGTCTATATATAACTGCTTGTGATACATATATTCGTGCAAATTTCAGTTAGTGGGATATATGCAAGATATTTAGGATGAAATCAACAAGGGAGGTCAAATTGATAGTGTAGCACTAGATCTTTCAAAGGCTTTTAACAGAATGAGCCATAAAATTATAGTAAATAAGGTAAAAACTATTGGAGTGGATGAGAAAGTGATTTTCTGGGTAGAAGAATATTTAAAAGCTAGAAAATAGAAAGTTAGCGTAGGAAATGCAGTAGCAAAAGAAGTGGAAGTAAAAATGGGAGTGCCACATAGTAGTGTATTGGGACCATTGCTATTCATTATTCTGATGAATAATAGTGTTGATTGTTTACTATCAGAAATTATATAAAAGAATCAAAAATGGTAGAGGACTGTAAAAACAGCTGCAGGATGATCTGGACAAGATATATAGTTGGGTTGGTAAACATGGGATGAAGATAAATGCAAAGAAGAGTCAGCTTATTAGATAGACAGATAAAAAAACTAAAGGTTGATTATGATTATAAGGTGGGGAAGGAATTGTTTGTTGAAGACTTGAAATGTAAATATCTTAGCATAACATTTGACAACATGCTTAATTGGACAGGACATACTAGACAGGTAGTAGGAAAAGGTTTCAAAATTCTGTACTTGTTGGAGAGAGTGATGAGAGGATGTACGAGAGAAGTAAAGGAATTGGGTTACAAAACTTTAGTCAGACCATTGCTTGAATGTGGTGGTGTAGTATGAGACCCACACTTTGAGTATCAAATACAGGAGTTGGAGAAGGTGTAAAAAAG
This sequence comes from Vandiemenella viatica, assembly GCA_031002005.1. Lineage (NCBI taxonomy): Eukaryota > Metazoa > Arthropoda > Insecta > Orthoptera > Morabidae > Vandiemenella > Vandiemenella viatica. Next base: position 144,374,689 of record JARYHS010009186.1, on the reverse strand, counting down.
GGCTGCTAGATTTGTTTCTGGAAATTACTGCAAAATGCAATCAGTAACAGATATGATAAAAGAGTTGGAATGGGATTCATTGGAAGACAGGAGGAGGATGAAGAGGGTCATGGGAGTGGGCGTATTTTAGTGATGAAGCATGAAAAGATACTGGTGTAAGAATTAAAAGTAATGCATGGAAGGGAAAAGATGACCATGACCACAAGCTCAAACTTGATTTCAGGCACAAGTGTGTAGGGAGATTCTCATTTTTAGGTAAGGGTGTCAGGGATTGGAATAAGTTACCAAGAGAAATTATGAACAATTTACCAAAAATGTTGAAAGAATTTAAAGTTAATATTTGTAGAGGGCAAATGTAGGTGGGTGCAGGAAAGGAGGAAGATGAGTGTGTAGGGAAATTTCAACTGGAGCGTGCAACCAATGAAATTTTAATTAAATATTATATGCTGCATATATATAGCACGTCATATTTCTAAAAAAAATTATTACAATGGTCATATTCAACCTTCAAGCAATTATAATTTGATAATTTTCAAGAAACAAATTAATTTCTCATTGATTGCTGTAATCAACAATTGCACTCTGAAATTAATTTATCTTTGAGTGTGAATGGTCATATTCAACCTTCAACCAATTATAATTTGATAATTTTCAAGAAACAAAATTTTTCGTTGGATGCTGTAATCAACTAATTGCACTCTGAAATTAATTTATCTTTGAGTGTGAGCCTGCCAATTTGTGAGAACAAATGTGTATATCAGCTTTTGTTTTGTTGTTTAACTCAAAATATTTTTTCCACTGTGAAATGTCTCCGAGATTTAATTCAGGTAATTTACTTTTTTTCTGACTTGACAAATGACATTAAATAAAAAATAAATAAGGAACTGTTGCTGTTACAGAATCTCCAAACGAACTAATGATCATAATCCCAATACACGCTAAAGAGATTCTCCCCTTCTACCATATCAACATTTCTAAAGCTCTGATCCTGCTTCACCCAGTATTCTAAACCCCCTATTTTGTAACAAGGATCTGAACCCATCAGAAACCAACGATACTAGTGAGTTCTCTCCTGCTGTATCCCATGTTCATTTCCCTCCTAGTGTCTCCAAACTCACAAACTTCCAATTTATATTTGCTTCTCAAAATTGACAAGCCTGGTATACCAGTTTGCCTCAAATAGCAGATTTTGTTTCTCTAATCAAATTAATCTCAGGTTTTACTAGTCAACATCTCCAGCCTGCAGGCCCGTCTCTGTCCACACAATCCAGCAGCATGAGGGAAACATATAAACTGCTGATTATCAGTTGCTACAATGGCACAAAAACTTGCGCCATTATCTTACATGTTTTAATCACTGCTCAAACAAGCATCTGGGGACTATGCTACAGATTTTGAGTAGTTTAAAAGGGGCCAAGTGATGCTGAAAAATAGGAGAGATCCTGTGGCCACAGCAATGACTAACGAAAACATCTGTGCCGTAGAAGAAAAAAAAAATGATATTTTAAAGCAGCCACATAGCATTTAGGAAATTGTGGCAGTCCAACACATTGCATTTAACAACAGTGTCATGAATGCTGGATGGTCTGCAGGAGAAGACTCCAAACAGGTTTCCAACATCATCCCTGATGACAAAAACCTGCCTTTACCAGTCCAAACAGTTGACAGTGTGAAGCTTCCATGATAACAAGCGTCCTCAGCAGGTCACATAGAAAATGGTCACCAATTTTTTCTCCTAAAGTTTACATTTAGCAGTCATTCCTTTCGGCAAGACAAGGAGTGTCAATATTCTGTGGAACACCAGACATTCACTTCCTAAGATCTTCCAGAATCATAAAATCTGTGGTCAAGGACAGGACTGTAAGGAATCCTCCTCTCCACAACACCATTTCCAAAATGTTAATATAATGCAAAATAAAATCTCAAAACTTTCAATACACCTTACATGAGCCGAGATCAACAACAATGGCCCAGTTCTTGTGACAAAGATTTCCAATACTATGAACTATTTGAATCAACCTGAAATGAGATATAGTCTTCCTACAATCTTCCATGTGCCTACAAGTACTTCTTTCCAAATCTTAACCAATTCCTTGAAAAGTCTGTCACCTCTGTCATAAAGCCAATCCTATGGTTACATGTAGCAGACTACGATTCAAGACATGAAAACACTCATCATGTCTCACCACTAGGAAGAGCTTTTTTAATTACAAGGTGAAATATTCATGTGATTTACCAAGAAATTTCAAACAACTGTTCGGTTACTTGTATCTAGATGAATGATCACAAGGCTCATCCAAAACCCTGTCCACCGAATTTTGATTCCTGCTTTCACTATCTATATATCTACAAATGAGAAAATGAGAAAGTTTGGATGTGTGTTTGGATGTACTTCTGGAATCAATCACGCCTTTATAACTCAATATATTTAAATTAAATTTGGCATGAAGTCAGTTAATTGTGTGCGAAGTAACATAGGATAAATTCTATCCAGAAAAAAAACGCATAGTTCTGTTACAAATTGCCATTAATATCAATTTGCAAACAACAAAGAGTTTCATACTTCGTAAATAGCTGTGCCACGTTTACTCTTTGCTTTTTACGTAAATCGCAAACACTACTTTTTTGGAAATAAAAGCAAAAACCTTCTTACATATGCAAGATTGTGTTTAGTTTAAAAGCCATAAAACTGACGCACTTGACAAATAACAGTTTGGAAGCAGAAAATATAAATCTGTACTTAACCTTAAATTAAAAAAAAAAAGGGTAGGTACTGTTGTTAAGTTCGCAAAGAGATGTTTTCATTTGCTTACATAAAATAGTATGAAATCTCATATATTTCACCATAATTTCATTCGAGATATATGCATCACAATAAATATGAAAAATCAAAGCTTGAAAATAAAATGCTATGAGCAGCACGAATGCCGTTAACTAAAAGTGCAAAATGGTCGTGCCCCAAATGTCGTATTTATAAAAATGTAAAGGATTCCATTCTATCTCAGTTTAATTTATTTACTGTTTCTTTTTTGTTACTATACAATCTCTGTATTACAAATTATTTTTGCCGAAATTTAAAACTTGACTAACCCTTTTTATTTTTTGTTCAGAATTTTTGTACAAATAGTAGAGACTATGATTCACGAAATAGTGCTTTTTACTTACTGTTCAATATTCTGCAAATATCTATCGAATGCTACACTTAAAATGAATGTATTCAATAGGCTAATGTAGAAACTTATTGTTTCATGAAGCAGTTTACAACACAATACACCTCATTTGCACGGAGCATATGAAAGCTGCTTACTTATTACTAATAATAACTAAATTCCTTCTGCCTTATGCTGTAACAAAAACATTCTGGTTCAGGCATCATTTCTACCAAACCACTATCTCTGTTAATATTGCCGCTACAAAGTCAAACTACATGAACACACTTCAACGTATTAAATGCAATCATACACCTTACTAAACATTCACTTTATCGAGATGTTAAGGGACCAGCAATATTAAAGAAAGTTGTCTTAAAGGTTTAGAGAATTATGGACTTTCCGTTGTACACTGTAAGTTACAAGCATTTTAGTATAATTTTTTTAATTACGTCACTCCAATAACTGTCATGAAGCTTGTAAGCACCTTAGAATTTTGGCAAATTCTAGTTTTACTTAGAAATTTCGAGAAGTGCAGTTTTCAACTTTAAGGAATTTCTCTGTAATCTTCCCCACAGTAACAATTCATTATAAAAATCATTTTAAAGTGTAATTATCATATCGGGAAACGTTTGGTTTAAGAGATATTCCGTTTTGTTCAAGTTTTGAAATACGCGATCATAAAAGTAGAAATTCTAAGATCTGTAATATCTTTAAATCGCGTAAAGCTACAACCGATCTTTTATCACCAGCTGTAGTCAGCACTATCCCCGATATTTTGGCAATAAAATTAAGTAATTTGGTAAAGTCTAATTAGCAATTTTAATTAAGAGAAAAAAATAAGCTTTTTTATTAGAAGAGATATTAAATTAAAATTTACATCAGCAGATAGACCTAATTAAGACGAGTTCATACATATATGGGTTTTCATCAAAAGTTTTAGTATTTGTCCGGTAATTAAGTTTTTGAAAAATAGATTGTCACGGATTGTTGTGCACGCGCGTAAAATTCTAGAACACTTAGGGATTTTACCCAAATTTGAATGTATCACTACGCGGAGTCTTAAACAGCTAAAACTTTAAAATTAATTACTCTAAATTTCTCAAGAGACTGCCGACGGACTTCTAGTAGATACTGTCAAAGTTTGAACATTTTTAATAGTCTGGATCGTCAAATAAATTACACATACTTTGAGCTACGCGGAAGCAAAAAGATGTGATACAGTTGCTGATGTCACTGGTTCTAGCTGTTTCTATAAAAAAAGACCCCGCCGCCATTATGGTCTGTCTGTTCCTGCCTGTGGTCTGTTCCTGCCTGTGGTCTGTTCCTGTCCGCGGTCTGTTCCGGTCCGTTGTCTGTTTCAGTATGTCTGGGTTGTGAACTGTTTGCGACCATGTGGGGTGTCGTGTTATATCGCAACTTCAATGACTGTTAAGAACTTGTAAATTTGCTAAAGGGGTTTCGGTCGGTTAGATTTCTCTCCACAATCTGTAATTTTTGGAAAAGAGTGTTCGATTCGCCAATTCAACTTTGAGAATGCTTTTTGAACTTTTGGTTTTATTTGAATAAATTGGAAGAGCTTTGAAAATTGAACTGTTGTCATTTCGTAGTGAAATAGTACCCCTTTTCAATATTTGTGGGTCAACAAATATTGTGGCGACCTGAAGCATTCGAGTTGAACTATCAAGGCTACATGGTCAATTTAAAATTATTTAGCAAGTTTTACTGAGAACTTTGAGTCCACATCAAGAGAGTAAGTTAAGGCACTTAGGCTATACTCCACCCCGGTAGCGGCCTATGTCCTTACAAGCTGATGACATAGTTCATGCGGATGAATGTAGTTTCAGATGAATTCAGTATTTAATTTACTGCGTTTTTACAAGCGCCACATTGCCAACGTCATTATCCGGGTTCATTTAGTATCGCGATCTGAAATAATGAGTCAGGTTTATTTCGCCATTCGTAACGTCACTAACATGCTACAAGCCGTATAGTGAATGTATTAATGCGCAACTGATAGAAGCTTTGATTTTCTAGTGGTAATATAAGCTGAGTTTGTGACTTTGTTGAAATGCACCCTGGGCCAGAATGAAACATTATTAGTTATTTCAAGAGTGCCATTTTAGTGATGTCATGTGTTGCTTTGTTCCAATTTGTATCAAAAGATTTATAATAATCTTGGATGATTTAGCAGAACATGTGGCATTAACCAAAGTAAATTTTTGAAATTTATAATTGCTTTATTCAGACAGTGGAGTGGCAGACAAACGGAGTGGTAATTTGCCGGTAGACATTCAATTCTGTTGGCAGATTGACAAACCAATTATGAAGAAAGAATCAATTACTACTTTAACATTGAAATTTATATTTTAGTGCATACTTAAGGATTGAAACGAATGAACTATAGTAAACTGATCTACAGGCAATTCAACTCTTTCCACAGATAGAGAAACCATTACCACAATACCACTCGTCATTATGGATAAAAGAATCAATTACTACTATACTTAATACTATAATATGTAAGTTTCTGTTTATGGAACCATTATATCCTCAAAACAAAATCAATATTCAAAGAGCAAATTAAGTTCTCTTTTTTTATTAAAAGATTTAAAAAAAAAAAAAAGATTTTTTTTCAGATATTCAATGCAAATCAAAATATTCATTTTCAGTATCGCAATTTTTTAACGGAAATGAACGTCCTTGGGCCACTTAAGTATTTATTTGCTGTTTGGATGTTAGTATTTTTTGTTGTTGATATTTAGTCGATTCCATCAATGTATTGCTAATATTTTGATGTTTTGAGTTTCCATTAATTAAAACTATATTCATTTTTTTTTAACGAGAAAAAATTAGTAATTTTGAGAGATGCTGGGTAAACAAAATTCAAATCTTTCAAAGAAATGTAAGAAAACTAGGGCTATGAAAATAGTCAAAAAACTAGGAGACAAATCCTCAATATTGTATATACGGATATATTAAACTGAAAATACTCCTAACAAACAGAATATTTTTATTGTTTTAAAAATTCAATGAAGTAGTTGTGGAACATAAATAAATTTTTGTTCTTTTATTGCAACATTTATTACTAATAAAAATAGCTTTAAAATAAATTGTATGGTCGTATTGACCTGGTGACAAGGCTTCTTTACGTCTACGCAATCAGCCCCTTTCGTAGCCTCTTAACGTAACCCAGTAATCCTACCGGACATAGGGGACCCACAGTTCAACACGGAATCAGAACCAAGTGAGCATTCTGACATACTTCACATCACACAACAACCTGTGTCAAAGGTGAAGGTCGAGCTAAGGACCTTTGAAAATCCTCGCTGAGACTGGGATTCAAGCTGGGGACTTTTCCATCTCCAGTTGGATGCCCTAACCACTGAGCAACCAGACCTCTCAAGCAAATCTTATATTACAACACTCTTCAACGCGGACGAAGTCACAGGTAACTGCTAGTTTATCATATATTGAGCTTTGAGTTAGCTGAAGTTTTGGCAGCCAATACTTCTTTGAATGTATGTTTTTTCTAATTTATTTGTAAAACTATCACTATATTCTCGAAATTTGATTTGTTTTTATTTTACACAGCTTGGGTTTATATTCATCAATTAATAATTTGAAAAGCTTTCTGTACTTTTCAATAAACTAGTGCCACAGAGTATTTAATTTATTTAATTGCAATGGAGCACAGTGGCAATTTCCCTAATTCCCTACATGCCCATCTTCCCCTTTCCTGCACCCACCTAATTTTATCCTCTACAAATTTTAACTTTAAATTCTTTCAACGTTTTTGGTAAATTATTCATCTTTTCCTTGATAACTTTTTCCATTCGGTGTGAGTTTAACAACAGTAGACTTTAAACAACTCTCCGGTCCATACCAAATTCTGAAGAAGGGTTCACATGTGATAATGTCTTAAGTGTATATTAATCCATGCATGTTTCATCCATTTTATAATTCACTGTTCTTCTATACTCAATGCTGTAGCATTATAAGCATGTAATATTTCATTTTTGAAATTCTGAATACAACTATGCAGTATGTACCACATGTTTTGACTTTTTACATATAAGGGGAAGACTCGCTAGTACAGAAACGTGAGAAACAGTGCTGTGGTACAACCAGAGGTTTTACTTGTGAAATTTATACATTTGTTTGTGGTTGGGATAGAGGACAGGTGAGTGAGCAAAATTAACCAACGTTACGAGAGTCACAACCTGCAAGTACAGTAGAACACGAGTCAGCGATTCGGCAATTGTCAGGTGCCGAAAAGAGAAAGCCAGCCGGCATTATGACCGAATGCAGTTAGGTGATGGCAGGGTTTGCCCTCTCCAAAGAGCTGGAGAGGAGTGGGGGTTGTCATAGTAAAATCCTCAGCACAGCTAGCGGTATGTCTGTCAGTTGAGCTGATTTTCGCATTATGCAGCCAGGAGTTGATGGAGAAGCCACCAGGCTCCGGCCTCGGAACGGAGATACTGAAGCCACAAGAGATGCGCTACGGCAACGCAGAAGGTAGGCTCTACTGAGAAAGAATTGGATATGGAAATGGATAGGGCTAGTTAGGCAAAAGTACCAATGTATTACAATAGTCCTGTCATTATGGGTTAGAGATACCTATGTTGCAAAGCTTGCTCTGTCTCTCTTCATTCCCATAATGTTAGTGGTGGTTAGCAAGCCACCACTACACCAGTTTTATCAGTTTCAGACAGTAATAGTAAATATTGTTCACAGCTATTTCCCTTTTTGTGTAAATATATGTACAGCATCATGCCTTCAGAACCTGATGTAAATAAATATGTAAATATACAGCAATGGTTAGCCCTGATTTCCAAGTAATAATCCTATCACAAGACTCAAGTCTGAACAACCTTCGATTTCTATGTAGACGCTTATCCACGAATCCCTATGGCAATCTGTCTTTGTCTCACCGCTCGGCCCGACAGAGTGACTTCAAGCGTCATTCCAAAGGATGGCAGTCAGGTCACTACAGTGCTGATTCAGAATTTTTACATAATAGTATTGACAATTTAATTGAAACTGATAAATGAAGCACATATTAGTAACACAAAAAAACTAATAAGTTGTATAAGTTAATGTTGTTCAGCAGCTCATTTAATAAATAATATCAAAATTAATAATCATCTAGTTTTCAAAATGGTTGTGGAAAGTTCTTGGTTAGAATCTAATTTCTTCATATCACAATTCAGTCACTCACCTTCTTTAAAAACTCTGTTAGCTACCTGTATTTTGAAATAATACAGACAGTTAAAGGTGAGTGAAGAAAAGGCTAAAACTTGACGAGGAGGAGATATTAGTAATTAATGGGAAAATGTCAGAATTACTTTCAAAAAGGAACTTCATCAGAAACTTTTACAGTAACCTGTATGGCAAAGAAAAGAAACTCTGACATTTTCCTGACCTGTCAAACATAATCAAATTGACATATCATCCTCTGAAAAATAGCATGAAAAAAAAAAAAAATGGAGCTGCTGTTGGTAACAACTGTTTCTTTGTTGATATTTTGAAGCTAAGAAGGAAACCTGGGCCAAAGTCTTCTAGTCTATAAAGTGCATTAATTCCAGCAGTATAGAATAAACTGTCCTGCATACTTTTCTGCAATTCTGTACAAAGATCTTATTGAATCAAATGAGTTCTATCCTTGATTCAGCACAGCTGATTGCACAAGCAAGATTCCATAGCAGATTTAACACAGCACCAAAGCAAATGAATACCAAATGCCTCTTTGTGCAGCTTTTGTTTTTTTCTGAAATGTATTTGATTCAGTAGGACAGTCCTGCATGTCTGAGTTTAGTATGGTGTGGACGCAGCCTATATCAGAGTACTCCATAACTTCTCTGCATCATCCTCAGCCTTAATCAGTATTAGTGATCTACAGATTTCAGCATCAAAAGAGGTGCTCAGGGAGGTGATCCCTTTTCACAAGAGATGTTTTCATTTATTTTTGAAATGGCAACATCAAAGTCAGAACAGAAAAAAGGAATTAAAAGAAATGATTAGTACTGTCACATCTCATGGTAAACAATCAGGATTTTCTAGCAATTTTTAATTATTTGCTGTGTGTGTGTGTGTTTGTGTGTGTGTGTGTGTATATATATATATATTGAACATTGGATAGGATAAAAAACCACCGCTTACCAAAGAAGGGGATTCCAGCGGTGTTGGTACACGAAAAAAAACGCGAACACACAAAGAATAAAATTTTCGAGCATGGCTCTTCCTCAGTAGAAGTGAGATGGCTGCACGCAAGTGCTGCCGGCAGCGCTTGCGTGTAGCCATCTCACTTCTACTGAGGAAGAGCCATGCTCGAAAATTTTATTCTTTGTGTGTTCGCGTTTTTTTCGTGTACCAACACCGCTGGAATCCCCTTCTTTGGTAAGCGGTGGTTTTTTATCCTATCCAATGTTCAATATATATATATATACACACACACACACACAGTAAATAATTAAAAATTGCTTTATTGTTGATGGATACATACCTTCTGCTCTCCACTTATATTTCTAGTAATGAAAGTAGTTTCACTTGAACTGAGAAAGAAATCTAAGGCGCCTTGAGTGACATCCACAATTACTCTTATATCCACATTAAGGAATTTTGGCTGTATAGCGAAGAATGCTACTTTTCCTGGTTTCAGAGGATGCGGTTTCTGTCTGCATTCATCTGGAAACAATACAATTATATATAATTTCATAGATATCAATAAAAAAACTGAACATTTCACATGAATGTGAAGTACAGGATGATAAAAGAGCAGCATGAATTATAAATGTAAATACAAAGAGAGAAACTTTTAAAGAAAGTTATGATGTCATTTGCCAGCAACCATACAAAAGTCAAAATACTATATAGTTGAAAGAGAAATTACACCATAAATTACATCAAACCATAATAATGTTTTGTGTGCTTTCTCAATGTTCTAACAACATCTGACAAGTCTTCTAACATGTTTCTTTTTATTTTTGTCTACTTATGGTAAGGACTGTGCATTTACTGTGGTTACAAATTTATTGCACTTCTTTAAAGTCTCTTAGCCATAGGCCATAATATTGGATGCCCTACATTCATGCTCAAAGTTTTCCAGTGCCCAGGCTGCATTTCAACTTAACATGCAAACAAATTCAATGCTTATTGGTACCAAGAGTGAACTGCCATTAATCACAAATAGGACTACACCAAACTAAATAGTGCCAACGAAAATTACTAATCCAGTTTATAGATGGTTTATACAAAATAAAAATACATATTTCTCAGTGTAATGTCTGTTTTCTATTTCTACCAAAATAAAGTGCACAAACATATTTATATTTATCTTAAATTAAATCTGAAATCTAGTGCATCTATGAAGTAGTGGATTGATCAATGCAGGATTCTACAATAACAGTGGCACCACAATTTGGTGATAAATCTTTAGATATCTTGCTTAGTTCTAGAGATCCCTTCAACTTTGGTGAGTGTTGGGTGTATTTTCCCTTTCTTTTGCATGTAAATATTGCCTCGTGGCATTTCTTTCCTTTCATTGTTACCTGTACTGTAAATTAAACATCACATTTCCATTATGTTTATTGAAGCGTAAATTAATGTATACCATTTAGCACAAAACCTATGACATAACTATCAAAAGACAAAATATAATATAAACATAATCCAAAGATTAGGTCAGATCTCTTCAAGTACATATAAATATTAATTACACTTATTATGTTTCATTCAGATATTCCTTTCATTAATGCATTCCAGAAATCTGATAAACTAAACAACCACAGTCAGAATATTGAACATTATGGAAAAGCCTGATCTTTTGTCGGTGTTTCACGGAACAAGTGCTCATCTCAAATACAGCGTTATCTGTGGCCATATTTGTTCCTTCTAGAAATTACTTCATTTATTTGCTCCATCCCTCAGTACATGTAAGTCATTAGCAATTTCCACAGATTTTGATCCAGACCACTAGCTCTAAAAATTTGAAACCACCATCCAAATTGATGCAGTAATTTTTTTGTAGTACCGTTTCATACCTCTCACGACACACGCAGCTTACTTACAGATTTATAATAGTATAGAAGAGGAATCCTAAGATATAAAAAGGGTGTAACAAGAAGGATATAATAAGAAGGATAAGAAACGTTCATAGACTTCCTTTTTTTCATTGCCTAACAGTGATTTTGTCTGCCTGTGTGTGTGTTTGTGTAAACAGTTCTCGATCCTCCGACCGGGGCACCATATCGATCTAATGCAATGTTTCAAAGCCGCTATCCGACTTCATCTTCCAGTGAAGAACAAGAGCACACAAAACACTGCAACTATAAAGTCTATAGCCCTTCCTCAGCAGTAGAACATGGTAAAGGGTGGGTGCTAAGGGCCACTGCAAAGACCCAATAATAGCAATATATTGTGTGTTCTATGTCATGTGTTTGTGCCATCCTGCTATCTATCATCTGAAGTAAACAGTCATCTGTTACCCTATCATAATTTTTCAGTTTGATTTTGCTATTAAGTGCCTACTGTTTCATGATATATATATATATATATATATCTTTTTTATATATAAAAATCAATGTTTTTTTGTTCGTCTTATATGCATTCCTATACCATTTATCAGATTGCAATGAAACTTTGGAGAGTTTTCGAGTGTGCATCTGCGAAGGTTCCTGTGAAAAAAAAATTCCAAAAAGTCACCCCCTATTCCCCATAACACCCCATAATTTAGGCAAAACCACATTTTTTTATCCGATTTAGATAGGAATTTGTACACTTATACTTTAAAACAAACATAAAAATACTGCCTACATACGGTTTCCGAATATTAATCCCCTCGCCCCCTTTCCACCCCCATAATTTAGGCAATACCACATTTTTTATCCGATTTAGATAGGAATTTGTACACTTATACTTTAAAACAAACATAAAAATACTGCCTACAAACGGTTTCCGAATATTAATCCCCTCGTCCCCTTTCCACCCCCATAATTTTTTCACCCCATAATTTAGGCAATACCAAATTTTTTATCCGATTTAGACAGGAATTTGTACACTTATACTTTAAAACAAACAGAAAAATACTGCCTACGTATGGTTTTCGAATATTCACCCCCTCTCCGCATTTCAAACCCCATTACATTTTTACCCCATAATTTAGGCAAATCACATTTTCTATTCGATTTAGATAAGAAATGGTACACTTATACTTTAAAACAAACAGAAAAATACTGCCTACGTATGGTTTCCAAATATTCATCCCCTCTCTCCCTTTCCAACCCCATTACGTTTTTACCCCATAATTTAGGCAATACCACATTTTTTATCCGATTTAGATAAGAATTTGTACACTTATACTTTAAAACAAACAGAAAAATACTGCCTATGTATGGTTTCCGAATATTCATCCCCTCTCCTCCTTTCCAACCCCATTACGTTTTTACCCAATAATTTAGGCAAAACACATTTTTTATCTGATTTACATAAGAATTTGTACACTTATACTTTAAAACAAACAGAAAAATACTGCCTACGTAGGGTTTCAGAATATTTATCCCCTCTCCTCCTTTCCAACCCCATTACGTTTTTACCCCATAATTTAGGCAAATCACATTTATTATCCGATTTAGATAAGAATTTGTACACTTATACTTTAAAACAAACATAAAAATACTGCCTACATATGGTTTCCGAATATTAATCCCCTCTCCTCCTTTCCAACCCCATTATGTTTTTACCCTATAATTTAGGCAAAACACATTTTTTATCCGATTTACATAAGAATTTGTACACTTATGCTTTAAAACAAACATAAAAATACTGCCTACACATGGTTTCCGAATATTAATACCCTCGCCCCCTTTCCACCCCCGTAATTTAGGCGATACCACATTTTTTATCCGATTTAGATAAGAATTTGTACACTTATACTTTAAAACAAACAGAAAAATACTGCCTACGTATGGTTTCCGAATATTCATCCCCTCTCCTCCTTTCCAACCCCATTACGTTTTTACCCTATAATTTAGGCAAATCACATTTTTTATCCGATTTAGATAAGAATTTGTACACTTATACTTTAAAACAAACAGAAAAATACTGCCTACCTAGGGTTTCAGAATATTTATCCCCTCTCCTCCTTTCCAACCCCATTACGTTTTTACCCTATAATTTAGGCAAATCACATTTTTTATCCGATTTAGATAAGAATTTGTACACTTATACTTTAAAACAAACATAAAAATACTGCCTACATATGGTTTCCGAATATTAATCCCCTCTCCTCCTTTCCAACCCCATTATGTTTTTACCCTATAATTTAGGCAAAACACATTTTTTATCCGATTTACATAAGAATTTGTACACTTATACTTTAAAACAAACAGAAAAATACTGCCTATGTAGGGTTTCCGAATATTCATCCCCTCTCCTCCTTTCCAACCCCATTACGTTTTTACCCCACAATTTAGGCAAAACACATTTTTTATCCGATTTAGATAAGAATTTTTACACTTATACTTTAAAACAAACCTAAAAATACTGCCTACATATGGTTTCCGAATATTAATACCCTCGCCCCATTTCCACCCCCGTAATTTAGGCGATACCACATTTTTTATCCGATTTAGATATGAATTTGTACACTTATACTTTAAAACAAACAGAAAAATACTGCCTACGTACGGTTTCCGAATATTAATCCCCTCGCCCCCTTTCTATCCCCATAATTTTTTCACCCCATAATTTAGGCAATACCACATTTTTTATCCGATTCAGATAGGAATTTATACACTTATACTTTAAAACAAACAGAAAAATACTGCCTACGTATGGTTTCCGAATATTCATCCCCTCTCCCCCTTTCCAACCCCATTACGTTTTTTACCCTATAATTTAGGCAAAGCACATTTTTTATCCGATTCAGATAAGAATTTGTACACTTATACTTTAAAACAAACAGAAAAATACTGCCTACGTATGGTTTCCGAATATTCATCCCCTCTCCCCCTTTCCACCCCATTACATTTTTAACCCATAATTTAAGCAAAGCACATTTTTTATCCGATTTAGATAAGAATTTTTACACTTATACTTTAAAACAAACAGAAAAATACTGCCTATGTATGGATTCCGAATATTCATCCCCTCTCCCCCTTTCCAACCCCGTTACGTTTTTACCCTATAATTTAGGCAAACCACATTTTTTATCCGATTTAGATAAGAATTTATACACTTATACTTTGAAACAAACAGAAAAATACTGCCTCCATATGTTTTCTAAAGCGCATCCCCTCTCACCCTTTCCAACTGAAAATGAATGAAACAGCAGTTTAAAATTTATATGTAAATATTTTTTCATTTAATCTATGTGCCTACTCAAGTCCAGCAATAGTGAAGCATTGCCAGGTCAGCTAGTATATATATAAAAACAATGAGCAGGAAAATGCTTTAAAGTAAAAAACAAAGGAAGGACAGGGAAATATGACCCAACACTTACCACAGATGAAGGCGGCTCAGACGACGAACACAAAAAACAAACACAAGAAGTGCAATATTTTGGCCTACTGCCTTACATGTGCAGAAGTGAGACACCAGGCGGAGTCAGATGTGTACACACAGACCGTCATCTAGTGAATGGCGTCTCTGGTGTAGATGGTAGTGTAGAGAAAGGGGGGGGGGGGGTAAAGCTCAAATATTGGATCAATAATCGATACTGTTGACGGTATATTATCATTGAAAGTGGTAGATCAAAAAAATAACTGGGTGTGGATTAGAGTTGCAAACTGAAAAAAAAAAATGTTTTTTTTTTTCAACTTTGTGAAAAAAACATGAAAAAAACCTAGCACCCCGTTTTTTTTCTAAATTTGATTTTTTTTCAGAATACAATAAATTTGATAAATTATACATTTATTTACGGAACTTACATTTTACATGTGTGTTTTATATCTTACTTAATCCTATAATGTCTTACATAACGATTCATAAATGTATCTATATAGGTAACATAATTTTATTCATACTCTGTGTCAGTGCCACATTCACTAGTATAAGCACCACCAACACTAGTTCGGTCGGTGTTGGAATTTTCTGTTTCTTCTTCTGGCTCCTTTAGATCCATAACTTCAGATATAGTTACATTTTCTTTTACTGGTTGTTCTTGTATTGTACGCAAAAGATTTCGAGACTGTAATTTTAAATTGTGAGCAAAGTACACACTGTGCATAATGACTGCGCTGATAATTCTCTTATTACGGTCTTTTAAGTTTGAATTTATTATCATAAAAAATAGGGACTTTATTTCTTTTTCAATCGTTGGTTTTTGCATGGAAACAATTCATAATTACTGTCAATTTAATGACTCAGTATCACTATACGCTGAGAGTCTAACATGTGGCGGGTTGGGATGTGACCACATCTTTCCCCCTGCCATATGTCTCGCCTCCCACATGACTAAGACTAAAGTCGAAATATTGTGCAATTCATTTGTTTTTGTGTTTTTACGTGTCTCGCCCTCCTGCCTTCATCTGTGGTAAGTGACGGGTAACTGTTTATTTTCCCTATCCTATCTTATTTTCAGAATATCTATTAGTACATTTCTGTCAATTGAGTCATAGGCCTTTTTAAAGTCCACAAAGGTAATTAAATATTTCAAGTTCCTAATTTTTCTCATTTCTATTGTGTTCTTTAAATTAAATATTTGTTCAGTGCAAGATCTGCCCTTTCTAAATCCTGCCTGATATTCTCCTAATTGTGGGTCTAGTATACCATCAGCTCTCTTTAAAAGTGCCATGGACAATATCTTGTAGGTCACTTCCACGATGGAGATACCCCTATAGTTGTTAGGATCTGTTTTATCTCCTTTTTTATGGAGGGGATGTATTAAAGCCGATGTCCATTCCGGTGGTAAGCTGTTTGTCTTCCAAATTTCATTGATGATTTCTGTTAAACATATGATCATGTTATCACTAGAGTGTTTCCATAATTCAGCAACTATATTATCTTCTCCAGCTGCTTTGTTATTCTTAAGCTCTTTTATGAGTTCTTTAATTTCTTCTGTTGTTGGTGGCTTTGAGTCTGGTTGCCTTGGTATCATGTTATCAAAATTAAATTTTTCTTTCGGTGTATCACAGTTCTTTAAAGTATTCAGCAAGAATTCTAGAGTTCTCAGTATTGTTATATGCGGTTTTCTGTGTTTTTGGATCTTTAAGTTGTAAGCTTGGTGGTGAGTATTTCTTTAAATTACTCTTAAATGTTTTGTAAAAGTCTCTTATATGTTTTTCTTAAAATCTGATTCAATTGATGGTAATTGGTCTTTGATATGCTGTGTTTTGACTTTTCGGAGACCTTTGGATGTTAGTTTCCTGGCTTCTATAAATTTTTCCCTATTCTTTTCGCTTTTATTTGTATTCCAGATGTTCCATGCACGTTGTCATTTTACAATTAGTTCATCACACTCATTATTCCACCAAGCATGTTTCCGTTTATTTATTTATTTTTAAGGAGAATGGTTTCTTCTGCCGTTTGTAAAATGTCTTTTTGAAGCTGTTCCCAACCTTTAGGAATCTCTTTCTTTTCCAAGAGCGTTTTGAAATCATTTACTTTAGCCAACTTCTGTGTGTCAAACTTTTTTGGTTTGTACTGATTCTTTTTTCTAACAATTGGCTTAATTTTGAATTTAATGATGGATAAGTAGTGATCTGAATCTAAACCAGCACTCTTAACAACCTTAACATTAAGTATCTCCTTCACCGAGTGTCTGCTTATAGCAACATGATCAAGTTGTTTTTCACCACATATTGGGTTTGGTGATACCCACGTAGTTTGTTTCCTAGGCAGTTTTTTGAAAAAAAGTAGATTTTAGTACAATATTATGCTCTCTGCATAGGCTTATGAGTCTTTCTCCATTCGCTGTAGTTCTTTTATGTGCAGGGAATTTTCATACTATAGATCTATGTTGATGTTCTTTGCCGATTTGTGCATTAAAGTCTCCAAGTAGTATTATTGTGTTTTTCAACGGAATTTGGTCTAAGGAGTTTGAAATAATTTGCCAGAATTATTCTGTTTGTTCTTTTTGAGTTTTGTTTTTCTCGTTTGTTGGTGCGTTTGTATTTACAATGGTGTAAAGTTTATTTGCTGATTTAAAAGTTAGTGTGGACAATCTTTCATTAATGGATTTAAATTCTATTATTGAGTCTAATATTTTTTTGTTTACAATGAAACCTGTTCCAAATTGTGGTACATTCTTCATGACCCTTTTTCCTAGTTTTCCTTTAAATATTCTGAATCCTTCTGAATCAAAGGGATGTTCATCAGTATATCTTGTTTCCTGAAGAGCTGTTATAATAATATTTTTCTTTTTTAGAAAATCTGTCTAACTTTTAAGTTTTCCTGTCTTTAAGAGAGAGTTTACATTAAATGTGGCTAGGTAATTTAGGTTTTTGTGGTCAGATATTATTAATAATTTCTGGAACATTATTTGGGATAGAAAGCAAAATTTTTGTATGGTATTCTAGCTGCTTAGTGATTCATATCTTTCTTATTTGGTTTAATGCAGGGGAATCACATATAATTTTTCTGTTTTCTTATATAATAAGCACTGTAGAAATCATTAAAAATATAATTAGAAATATATGATGATTGGAAATAATCCAGAATCAACCTAAGTTAAAGAGTTCAGAAGGACTGAGGCTGTGACAGACAAACAAGGGAATCTTCCAAGGAAGGAAATAAAATCTAAATAACATGGGAAAGAAGACACTTGGCAACACTAGTGCAGGCACCAGTATCTCACTATGTCACCTGATTTGGCAACAGATGATGAATGTAACACAACTAAAGGCAAGCAGATAAATGCAAAATATAAGACAGCAGAATAAAAAGGGGCAGGGTCAGAGGGCAGAACCAAAAAGAGGGGGAGGGGAATGGGATGAATCACATATGTTTAAAAATAATCAAACTGAAGCAGTTGCTTCTCAAAGTATAAAGTTGAGAGAAGGGAAAGATTTATTGGTGACTGAGAATGGTCTGACATTTCATGTCAACAATGTATTAATGAGCCGATCCTCAATTGTGTAGTTCAAATGGGATGAAGGTTGTAGAAAGGGCTTTGCAAGGTTCAGCTGTAATGTTGTCGAAGTTAAAATTTTGACAGGGATGGCCAGCACTTGAACACATTTAGTAATATTATTTTTTACATTAAACACACAGTTTACTGTTCACTCTATTACTATATATGGTCCATATATTATCAGGTAAATGTTGTAGAAATAACTAATGGGAAACAGATTCCTGATGCAGTTAAAGTAAATGAATATTACTTACCAACTTGTTTAGCATCAAAGCAGAATTGTGAATCTGCAATCATTTGTTTGTAACATTGGTGTCCATTCTTTGGAGTACCTAGGTAAGTGTCTCTGCATTTGATGCACTGTTGCATCCAACAAGGCTGACTTTGTTGAGTATTACTACTTTTGCCAATATTACTCATACAGTTTGATGTATCACTTTCCGTGTTATCTTGACAGTTGCATTTTTCTCCAGTGACTGGATTACATGTATCTCCATGACCATGACATTCACATCTTCACAAAAAAGAAAAGATTAATCACATTTATTTATTGACAAATGTGGCAGATTTGTAAACATAATATTGGTAAAAAATGTTTCTTACGGTCGACAGGAGACACTAGCATTTGTTGATCCTCTGAAATTACCAGGTATACATTCTTCACATTTATCACCCATCGTATTGTTTGCACAATTTATACACTTGGCAACTTCTGTTGGGCCTTCAGTTATCTGATCAATGAGGTACTTCAGTTCATTTTCAGGGCGAAAAGCCTAAAACATAGAATAACAACCTTACGCACTATACACCATAAATAAAAGAAAACAAAAAATTAAATACTTGTAACCTACTGGCTGACCTGATCAGCTGGTATTATTCAAATATTACTTTCTAATTAGAACTTAACAAGCAGCTAGTTCCTTTCTGAGGTTTATGGTACAAAATTACTAACCACACAAAACAAATATTCCTCTTTACACTACAATACAGATTTTCACCTTGTTCTAGAATAGAGCAATTTCCGAGACAGATACACCATTTATTTATTTCCCACCAGCTCATATCCATATCCCGCAATTCACAACTAAGAATGAAAACTACTGCCATTTTTATGTACTTGTACTAGATTTTATTTCCCAGTGCTGATTCACTTAGGCTCTTTTCACGCAATATGGTTTTGGCCATTCAGCAAAAAATTGTATGTGACAACCTTTTAGTGGAGTGAAGAAGAGCATGGCCACTTTCACATTATGCGGTTATGGCAAAATGCCATCTGGTTACTGTGTAGCAGTTGACTGGCACTGCAACTCACAGCAGCCAATAACTCAGTGGTGAACGTGACCAAATGTATGCTTTCACATTAGAAGGATTTAAATCGTACGGCTGTGCTCGAGTTACCATAGTTGGTGTTTGATTATGTATTACTTCATTATTTCTTTGAAAATATGTTTATTGCTTTCTCTATATTTCATTCTGCAGTGGTATATTGTTTAATAAAGGCATATTGAGTTAATTTAAGTTCATTTTCTTTCAGTTTTCAACATATTAACAACTGATTTCAAAAATATAATAGAAGTAGGCACAAAAATAGCATTTATTTGTATTTACCTTAATGTAGCAGCCAGCATTGGCCAAATTAGAACTTATCAACAGCTAGTTCCTTTCGGAGGTTTATGGAACAAAATGACTACCCACACAAAACAAATATTCTTCTTTCCACTACAATACAGATTTTCACCTTGTTCTCATTTGGTTGTGTACATTTCCTAAATTGTGTATTTTGGCATTGAAGGGCATGCTTGAGATTTTCAAGGAATCTTTTAAAGGAGGCAATGGACATTCAAAAATAATTGAAAACTTATTTTCATCTTTCCATAGGTCCTCAAATAAGGTACAAAATAGGACCAGTTTCTCTCACCTTTCATTCATATGATGCATCCAAACATATCATCTCTTTCATCAATGGTTATAATAACATTAATGTAATAACTTTTTTATGGTTCATTATAATCAAACAGCATACGATTCAACCACATTGAGCTTGTGAAAGAAAAAGCCGTACATAAACTGTAGAGTGTAAACTTGGATACCCATCTCAATTTTCACTGTGTGATTTTTTGCTATATGGTCAAGACCATAAGGTGTAAAAAGAGCATTATTCTCCCGTAAAATCAGTATTTTACATCATTCTATTTCAAACGATTTTTCCCAACATTTTTTTTCATTTGCATTAGCTGCACACATACCTAATTCCATCAACCTCTATAAATGGGGTTAGTGGGGAACAAGAATGTACTGATTATTAAATATAACTAGCAAAAAAATTTGTTAAGTGGGTGCCAGGCATGCATACTATAGGTATTGGAGTATAAAAACAGTTACAGCTATCTAAGGACTCTATTTATACTTGGCATATAATTTCGTTCCTAGCCACTAGAATGTTCCAGTGTGTAGTAAGAGTAAATAAAACAGTGAAGCGCACGTCTTTATGCTGTCTCATTTAATCCACAACATATATAGAGCAGAAACCTACAAGGTAGTCTACTGTTATACACCAAAGAGAGTTTAGTATGGTACATGTGTCCCAAAAGTTACAACGTTTTCACTACAAAGAAATATTGAACGAGAAAGTAAATTTAACAAGAGGGACAGTGCATAGGAAAAACAATTTGCATCTAAAAACCTGCAGGATTCAAGAGTACGAATATTAAACAACAATAATGTATATGCAACTGCAGAACCAGTAGAATGCCCATGCTACCTTGCAGCAATTTATGTAGTAATAGAATGCCAATGCCACACTCTATGATATGCAATACCTAAACAACACCAATGTTATCTTGTAACAATCTGTAGAACCTTCAGAATGCCAATGCTTTCTTGAAATGCAAATATCTTGGAATTACTTTTGATAACAAACTTAACTGGGCAGGACACATAGGACAGGTGGTAGTAAAAGGTTTCAAAGTTCTGCACTTGTTGGAGAGAGTGATGAGGGGATGTACGAGAGAAGTAAAGGAATTGGGTTACAAAACTTTGGTCAGACCATTGCTCGAATATGGTAGTGTAGTATGGGACCCTCATTTTATGTATCAAATACAGGAGTTGGAGAGGGTGCAAAGAAGGGCTGCTAGATTTGTTTCTGGAAATTATCGCAGAATGCAATCAGTGACGGATATGATAAAGGAGCTGGAATGGGATTCATTGCAAGACAGGAGGAGGATGAGGAGGGTCATGGGAGTGTACAGGGTATATACTGGTGATGAGGCATGGAAAGATATTGCAATAGGTATGAAAAGTAGTGCATGGAAGGGAAAAGATGACCATGACCACAAGCTGGCACTCGATTTCAGGCACAAGAGTGTGGGAAGATTCTCTTTTTTAGGTAAGGGTGTCAGGGATTGGAATGAGTTACCAAGAGAAATTATGAATAATTTACCGAAAACTTTGAAGGAATTTAAAGATAAGATTTGTAGAGGGCAAATGTAGGTGGGTGCAGGATAGGGGGAAGATGGGTGTGTAGGGAAATTGCCACCGGAGAGTGTGCTCCATTGCAATTAAATTAAATTGTTTCTCAAGAATGCAACTATTCGCCATATCTGAGAACGCCTAGTTAGAGCTACATAATTTTAAGCACAAATAGGCAATAGAACCAATTTTAATCACCAAATTCAGTTCTGCATTTAACGAGATGTCCAAAGGTGACTTCCGACACAATCTGACAAGATTTCAACAAGCATTGCATGACCTTATTATCAACAAAATACATGACTTTCAGTCTGATAGGGGGCCATCCATTAATTAAATGGGGTGGAGTAGGGGAGCGGGAGGCGCTTTGGCGAAATCTCACTAATTTGGAAAGGAAGGGGGGTTGACAGAAATCTGATGTCATCTTTTTTATTTCTTAAAGAACAGTAGAGCTTTACAACTGCCTAGGGGGAGGTTACAACTGCCCGGAGGGGGGATTATAACTTCCCGGGGAGGGGGGGGAGAGGTGTGTGTCCAGAATACCCCCCCCCCAAAAAAAACCTATATAATTAATGATTCTCCGTAATGAATACAACAAGGCTGTCATAAGATGTGAAGAGTATGTGTATGTCAGTCACTAAGAGAGTGATTCTCAAGGTGTTGGGGGGTGGAATTTTGCAAACCAAATGTAGACAGAACTTTTCTAAAATAAATTTATAATTGTTAATAAAATGCCAATGCAATTGAATTTGGTTTTATTCTTTGTATCATACGCATTTCACTCTATTTCCAGAGCATCATCAGCAACATCTGTTTGGTATTTGTACATTTAGTTAGTTACATTAAACAATATAAAGTTCAGTTGAAATAAATTTTACTTACATGTGACTTTTTTATTTTCTCATAGTCAGGGTTTGCTTCTCCGTGTAGGTTTTTGTAGGATTCATTGTGGAATCTTTTCAATGAATACAACACTACACTGCACTGACCAGACTACACAGTATCACTATTATTTGCTATCCTTACCACTTTCAAAACATAAAGTCTGGTCGGTGAAGTGTAGTATTGTATTCCTTGGAAAGATTCCACAATGAATACCACAAAAACCTTCACGGAGAAGCAAACCCTGACTATGAAAACAAAATAAAAAAGTCACATGTAAGTAAAATTAATTTCAACTGAACTTTATATTGTTTTTCTAATTTAATGTAACTAACTAAATGTACAAATACCAAACAGATGTTGATGATGATGCTCTGGAAATATAGTGAAACGTGAACGACTCAAAGAATAAAACAAAATTCAATTGCATTGGTGTGTTATTAAGCTTTAAAAAAGTGATTAACTCGCAATTGAGGAAATGGCCCACAATATCCAGTCCTTTTGGAAAAACTCATGAGATTAAAGTTCATCCTTCGGCCGGGATTTCAACCAGGGAACATATCCTGAAACTTCCGAAAGTAAGTGCCTTCACCACTGTGCAACCAGATCACTCTCTTTTATTACACATGTGTACTATGTATCATCAAAATTGGATAAAAATGGTGGATTTGTATAATGAACATTGGCAAAAATCAAGTGGTGGAAGTCAAAGAGAAGAGGTGTTAGGTTTTTCAAAGCAAATGCAGTTTAAAGTAAACTTGCGAAATGTTCCATTGATATCGGATAAAAGCTGTGGGTTTATGTAAATAAAATTGCCAAAAATGATAGGGAGGGGGATAAAGGGGTTGGGTTATTACAAACCAAATAGTCTTTGTCTTAAAGTAAAATGCTAACTTAGTCCACAACCCGAAAGTTGATTGAATCTTCCCGAAGGAAGTGTAATAAGCTTTGGGTCAGAGGCAGCACGGCTAGTTCTTTTCCTCAAAATCAGATAAAAATGGTTAATTTGTATAAAGAACTGTAAGGCACCCTTTAGTTCACCAAAAGCACTCCCACTAGCCATCCCCAGTAGTAAAATATTCTATAGATCGATTGTGAAGTAGCTTATGCTGGACAGAAATTTTGTGTAAGGTAACTTGAAGGAACTTTCCTGTATTCATTTCATTAGAATCATTTTGAAGTGTGTTCATTGTATCAGGAAAAAGTTATTTTAAGAAATAATTCAGTTTGTTCATGTTTTGAAACACATAATTAGCAAAGTAAAAATCTAAGATTTGAAATATCTTTGAATTGAGTAAAGGTACAGCTGAACTTTTATCACCAGCTATAGTCATTGTTCCGGACATTTTGATACCATAAATAATTTGGCAAAGTTTAATTAGTGGTTTTGATTAAGAGAAAAAAATGAACTTTTTAACTAAAACGAATATAATTGAGAAATTTATATCAGTAGATAGCCTAAATTCAGAGGATCACAAGTGTATAATGTTTTTGGTAAAAAGTCTAAGCATTTAAGATAATTAAGTTTTTAAAGATAGATTGTTGCTAATTGTTGTTCAAGAAAGTCTGCCAAGTTGGTCACGTGATAGACTTCAATTTTAAGTGTATAGAAGTACTTTTGAATGTTGAATTCAATCAAAACAGATAGAACATGATCATAGGAAACCCTTGTAAAATTTGCAAGTTAAACTATTTCGTACTTTGGGAGATATTAATTAAAAAGAAAAGTTAGTGACGTAATAGGCCATGGCAAGCTTATAAAAGACCATGCACCCACCCTGATTTGTCTAATTCTTTCGTCGGAAAGTGATCACGTAACTTCATGCTAGTTAACAGGGCGAACTGCTCCGAGCGGTAGCGGTTTTGGCAAATTCCAATATGCCGTAATAGCGCACTCACTAATGTTAGGGGGACTTAGTGAGTTTGTCTTTTCCTATGAATGTGCTTAATCTTCAATGAACCTGTTGTTCGATGCTTTATCGACTTATCTCGTACCGACAACGTACAAGCGAATTTTATCAAGAATATAAGTATTGTGTTACTCTGAAACTGTGTCAAGTGACTTTATATCAATTACCCTTCGCATTTGAGGTTTAATACGAATGCGTGGCGGCCGATTTCTTAAATTTTATAGCTACCAGAAAGCTACACATGGTCAAGAACTTATTTGTTCAAAGTTTAGGTGAAAGTGTTAATCCCTATTAACCTTTCTGCCTAACAGAATGTTGACAAAAATTAAAAATTTGATATAGAGGTGGGGAGGGTTGGGTTTTGCAAAACAAACAGTAAACGTGTGCAAAATTCCATGAAAATCAGTCAAAAACTGTGTGTTTATACAATAATCATTTGAAAAAAATGAGGGGTGTGTAGGGGAAGAGGGGGTAGGTTGTTTTATATTTTTTGGTCAGAAACCTTCCCATGCATGCACACAGTAACGCACCAAAGTTTCATCGCAATCAGATGACTGCACCGCGTGTCCTTGGATATTTGTAAAATTCTTTACCTATTTTATTCATTTAACAAATATTAACATGGAGAGGTATGAATTGTGAATCTATTCCGAAAACTTTCCTTTGTTTTAGTTATTATGATAGGTTCGGTTTTCATACTGATGTCCAAGAGTTTTGTTTCATTTTTATTTTAATACAATAAATTTATGAAATAGCAGAACAGCTTTCTGAAAAATTAACTGTACTAATTCGTACAGATATATACTGTGTGAAGCAAAAAAAAAAAAAAAAAAAAATGTTTAGAAAGGGTTTTATTTTTGTGATATAAGTTAGTGAATTGTTTAAGAGAAATAAGATGTTACCTTTACCTTACTTAATAGTGTAATGCCTCTGTGTGCCATTTTTAAATGCTGATATGGAGGACTGCACGATAACTGCGGTGTCGAAAATTTATATCGATATAGCAGTTATCTGCAACTTTGTGTTCTTTGAAGAGAGTTATAGTGTAAGAATTTTCTTTATTAATAATAAGAAGAATAGTAATAAATATTTCAATGTAATAATAAAAATTTATTAAAATTCTATAGCAAAAATCGATAATATTTAACACCTTAAATAGAATTTTTTCTTTTTGCTGTTAGCACATTAGTTTTATTTTGATGATATGGTGATACAATCAATTATTTCTGCTTTAAAATAGAAGTTTATGTGGATTAAAACTAATCTTATATGGTATCACATGTTGAGAATTATTTTTAATTTCCTTTGCTTTAAAATCACCGTATTACCGATGCCATTATTTCAGTCGCACATAAGTACTTCCAGCAGGTCAAGTTTCGATGGTGAAACAGTGAATGTATTAATGTACGTTTTACAGAAACTATGATTTACGAACGGAATCATTAGCCAAGTTTGTGGTTATGTTGAAATGCAGCCTGGGCCAGAATGACAATTGACACGTTTTGTTAGAGCATAATGGAATTAGTTTTATGATTCACGCAGTGTAGCATAAAGTTTTAGGATGCCAAGTAAATTTTTGATTTCATTGGTTGCATGCTGCTGTCGTCATTAATTCAATAGCGTGTATGGCGAAAAACAATACAAAATCAGAGGTATGAAAGTTATTTAATAAAAAGAACAGATTTTACTGACCGAGGTTTGAACAGCAGCCAAAATTTGTACACGCATTCCTTGGGAGATATTATTCAAGAATATTTGCACATTATAACCACCAAATATATATTAATCAATTAAATTCCATCGATATATGCGCAGTTCTGTAGAAGTTATTATGGAAAAAATATGTATTGTTACCTGTTGACATTTATGGTAGCTGTTCCTCAGACATCTTTCTTCAAGAAAAAAACTGAATTTCATATCCATAATGATATCTAAGGTAGAAGTATTGGCGTATTAATGTCGTTTATTGTACAGCGTTTAGCGAACACGGAAGACATATTGTACCACAGACAAACTGTTTAACAGTTAACCAGACACAATATATGCCTACCACATTAGTAATCTAACACATTATGCATGGTAACTGGCCTGTTACAATGTGATTCGATACTCATTATGTTTGATTTACATATTCCATTTATTCTGAAGTACTGCGGTCCAGAAAACTGAATAACCAAAGTAAAAAATAAAATAGAATCCTAACTTTTGTTGGATTTTTGCGATAGGAGTGCGCGTCTGAAGTACATAATGAATTGTGGCCCACAATTTTCCATAAAAAAAAAGGTTTTTAATTGCTTGCTTCTTCGCATCGTACATACAAGTCACTAACTACTTCTGAAGATTATGACCCTATCAATACGGCCCGCGGTCGCAATGTGACACAGAAAGAAGAATTGTGTTTTTTAGAGCTTTTAGACTTCACTCGATTCCTAATAATTCAGTACATTTTTTTTATTTGAACCTGGCCCGCCTACATATTCTAAATTTAATATACGGCCCTCTGCAAAATTGAGTTTGACACCTATGGTGTAGACCTTAAAGTTGTATGCTGAAAAGGAAGAGGGCTGTATGATGGCTGACAGTCTCCCAAAATTATGTTGTTTCTGACCATATTATTATTTATTCTCATTATCTTCTGGAATGAAGCTAGAGCAATTAAACCTACCTCATAGAAGGCCAGGTTGTTTATTCTTAGAGAATATTTTCTTGAGTTTCTATAGTAACAAAGTAGGTGTTTAATATGGTTGGCTAGCAGATAATTTCTCGGTTGTAAGAGTAGTTACTTAAATAATTAAGGGACCCATGTTATTCTATGAGTACAATGAGGTAAAAATGACATTTATTAAGAAGTCTGAATATAGCACGCTGTAAGATGCATAATCTTTACTTAAAATTAAGACCATTATAGTGCACATATTTGTGTAAATATAGAATAATAAAATGCAAAATTAACTCTTAAAACCTGGGTTAAAAGGGTCAAAGATGTCACAGAGACATGAAGCAGTATCTTTGGTGGGTGATAAATAAGAAGAAGAAAAGAAGAAGGATGATGTACGGAAAAAACTGGTTGATAGAAGCCATTAATATGGAATGGCAATGGTATAAAGAAGAGGTTTTGAGAAAGGGAAGGAAAATAGAAAATTGAACCATTAATTTTTTTATGTGATTTGTAAATAGCCTGAGGGCACAAAAAAATGTTTTAATACATGATCTGCAAATTTTGGCTGTCAATTGAATATTACATATTATGAAACATAATAAAGACAAGTACTAATTGTTAGTCTTAAAGACTGTAAAATAAATTGTTATATTAATGTGTCAAAGATAGCCTTGATAAGTCATTTAAAAGAAGTGGGATAGATGTTCAATTAACAGTATTGAGATTGCAATTTCAGGTGTTAAGGCACTGTTCATACACCAGATATTGGAGGCCATATAGAAAAAATTAAAGTAACTGGTTACTATCTGGTAAGTGGGTAAACAGCAATAAAGTTTACATAAGCGTTTGCATGCACTAAAGTCACAAGTACTAATGGTGGCGATATTTGACATACATATAAAAATAAATACTTACAAGTTGGCAACTGTGACACTGAATGGTGAATGACAATTAAATAATTATAATTGAAAAAATCATGCAGTATTTTGGATAAATACTACACTTTAACATCAAGTATAAAATAAAACAATAACTGTTGAAGTCATCAAAATAATAGAGACGAATATGAATGGTATTATGTCAATATGCCAAATGCCTGGATTCCACTGTGGATAACTGCATTCAAAGTTTGTCTCCTTTGGAGAAATTTAGTAAAATTTAATAACAAGATTTAATACTGTATGTACAATCTGAAGGAATTTTGACTACTATTACATTGTTTGTATTGTGTTAAAGTGCTATGACAATTTATAATTATTTCAAGTTGAGCTGTTACTGAGAATATATAAATAACAGTTATTTTATGAGTATCATTTGAATGTTTAAACATATAACTGGTAATCAGTACAGACAATAGATTGATGCAGAATACTGAAGAAAGGGATCTGAATTTCGATTCCATAGTGAAAGATGAAATTAACAAAAAAGAAATAGAAAATAGCAATAAATAAATTATTATAGTTTGACTAGCCTGGAGAAAAGAAATTGATTACTAATGCTGGATAGAGTAACACTGAATGGGGATAGAACAAAATAACAAGTAACAGATACAAGTAACATTTTATCAATGCTGTATCAAAAATGCAGAAAGTTACACAACAGTATCAGGATGTGCAAGATGATACGAAAGAAATTCTCAAGACGGAGATATCAACACTAGAAAAGAATCTTGTAAAAAGAAGTGAAAGATAATATTAATGTGAGGGAGTGTAAGATCAATACAGATGTGCCTGAATTAACTGATAGTGAGGTAAGAATGCAGGCCAAAAAAAAAAAAAATGTTGTAGCAGATTATCAGGATTTACGAGCCGAAATGGACCAGAACATTAAATTTAGGGAATGACAATTAAATGATATGGGGTGCCTTGGAGTGGTAATACCTTTCGAGCATTGCTGACCATGTCTTGATGCAAGACAAGTCATGCAGACTAGTCCATAACAGACATCCAACTCACACTTGGTAGCTCCAGGAGCTATCACCTCAGCAACAGTGTTGGTCCACTGGCTAAAACAAGCGAGGGGAACCTGCTGCCTTGCAAGTTTGATAGGGGACTATCAAAGGCTAAGGGAGTCAACCCTGACAGAAAATCAAACGCTGGTCTGGAAGCATCAATGTGGCAGCCCTACAGCCAGACTTGCTATCTCTTGGCCTGCAACCAATTGGTAGGACAAAAGGTTTTTGTTTTCAAGTCTCAAACACGAAATGAAGCTATATAACATCCTAGCCAAACCTATCCTACTGTATGGTAGTGAGGCCTGGACACTCCTCAAAGGTGATGAGTTGAGGCTAATGGGTGTATATATATATATATATATATATAGGTAACAATGAAAGGAAAGAAATGCCGTTAGGCAATACTTACATGGAAAAGAAAGGGAAAATACACCCAACACTCACCAAAGTTGAAGGGAGGAGGGCAGCAGCAACACAGCACAACACACAAACAAAGAAAAAACAATATTTCAGGTTAAAATCCCCTTTTTCAAGTTAACAGAGAGGTGGTTGGTCTTATATATATATATGTTGGTCCAAACAGATAGAGTACAAGGTGAAAAATGAATTGTAGACAATATTGTAGAAGAGATGTGAGTCTATGCGGGATTGACAAAAGCTAGATAAAAAGAATTGAAATACTTGGATGAACCTCAAAACAGAAATAGGAAGGAACCATTGAAAGAAAGAGAAAACTTTGGTACTGCAGATAGGAATCAAGTGTGTACCACAATACTAGCAGAATTTACTAGTGGGAGTGCTGGCATCGAGATGATATGGAGAGAAGAAAACATAAATGGAAATAATCGCTCTCAGAGAGGGCACGGTATTAGGGCCAACTTAGCAGCTGAAGATAGTCGGAACAAGAGATGAATATAAAATTTGTTTACCAGAAAGATAAAAAATGTAATAGGGAAGTAAGGGATGGTAATGAAGGCAAAGCTGATAAACAATCATAGAGTAAACCAGAGACTGAAAATGATGGTGCACCTTTGAAGTGGTGGGAGTGTTTTAAGATGTCAAAATGGGAAATGAAAATACAAAAACAAATTATTAGGAAATAAAATGGAGGAAAAAAGCAATAACTGAAGTAGCCATGACTACCGAATGGGATACAGCAATACAGGAAGAAATGGAATTTAAATACAAAGAAGAGAAGAATAACAAGAGGGCAACCAAAGAAATTGAAGAAGTTGTAACTCTCAAAATGGCTACAATAGGACAACAGTAGAACCTGAGAGTGAGGGGCAAACAGTGATGTTGGACAACACACAAAATAAAAAGAAAGCAGGAGTGGTTGAGATAACACACTATATAGAGGAAAAGGAATATGAGAGAAAAAGAGAAATATGAGAGATAAAGAGTCATAAGAGGATACAGTCTTTTTTTGCTTTTGGGCTTAATAAATAAGGTGTTTTCGCAGTAATGTAGTCAGGTTAGGTACCACGATTTTTGTTCTTCCGCCTACAGCTTTCACAATTCTTCTATGCCATAGTATCCGAGTGTCTTCAGGTTGCTGGCCAGGTCAGCTATGCTAAATAAATTATGTAATTGACCAAAGTCAAGGGACAAATACTTGCAGTAGATAGAAGTATACACGCATGTCATCGGTCACACTTCACAAAAGGTTTTATTCCACTTCACATACATTCACCAAAAGCTAGCCCTCAGATATAGTTTCATCATTGAAGATAGCGGGTTTGGTGCAGAAAAGGTGAAAAAAATAGGTGAGTTCATTAAAACAGTTCATGCCGTCCAGTTCAGTACTCACTCTCCCAGATTTCACAAGCTCGTCAGCCGCAAGTAATAATCTCTCACAATACCACACGAACTATGCTCAGTTCCATACATGGCCAGCTCACTCTCCACACACTGCTTCACCAAGCATTCTGGCAGTTATATCGCAATGTTAACAGACTGCGGTACACATGCTTAAACCCTATCGCTCCAAACCATGTTAGCATATCCATTTCTAATGTGACTGACTGACTCAACTCCAGAAATATTCTTAAACCATCTCTGTAATCTCATGTAACAATCCACAAATACACATAATTCTCCCAGTGTCATTACAAGGATATGTTAAGAGAGACAAACTACCAATAGTTCAAGGACTATGATCATGATATCAGAAATTAACTAGTATTAGGAGTTGATGGCAAAGAAAAATGATGTACAAAGGAAGGATGGAACGAATACCCATGTAACAAAAACAGTACAGAAATATGGTATGAAAAAAGAGAGTAAATAGAAAGATCAAGGACATAACGAACCGGAAAAGGAGGAAGAAGAAGGGGCTGAACTTGAAATATGAGAGCCAAAATGTGGCGAAGTGCAAGGTTTAAAAAAAGGACACCATCGGAGAGATTAAAGACATCAGTTGAGCTATTGAAACCTGACTGTGAAAAAGGGGTAATTCAGGTGTTTCAATATTTTTTTAAATGTATTATTTGTGTTTCTTATTGTTTGTAGTAAGATAAAAGGGACAAAAGTAAGAGTATCATGGTTTTTTTAAAATTGCATTTGTTGTTTAAGTGAAAATTTTTTAACAGTTATTAGTAAATGATTACAACGTTTCGTATTGGTTAATTTTACAATTTTGTGAACCAATAATTAATTGGGGGAGGGGGATATATGTAAGGTACATAGTCCTTACTTAGAATTAAGACCATTACTGTGGACATATTTGCATAAACTATAGACTAATACAGTGCATTATTAACTCTGAAAACCTTAGTTAAAAGGTTAAAGATGTCACCAGAGGCATGAAGCAGTATATTTGGTGGATGGATAATTAAGAAGAAAAAGCAAGAAGGATGATATATGAAAGAAACTGGTTGATGGAAGCCATTAATATGGAATGACAATGTTTAAAGGAGAGGTTTTGAGAAGGGAAAGCCTAAAGGAAAATTGAACCAATCCTAACAGGGTCGGAAAGACCATTAATTTTTGTATGTGATATGTAAATAGTCAAAGGGCAAAAAAAAAAAAAAAAAAAAAAAAAAAAAAAATGTAATATATGACCTGTGACTGTAGGATGTCAATCGCATATTACGTATTATGAAATGTAACAAAGTACTAATTGTTGGTCTTAAAGACTGAAAAAAAAAATTGTAATATTAATGTGTCAAAGAAAGCCTTGACGAGTCATTTAAGAGAGTGCTAGATGGTTAATTAACAGTATTGAGATTGTGATTATTTCATGTGTTACAGTATTGGTCATACACTACATATTGGAGACCATATAGAAAGAATTATAGTATCTAGTTAATATCTTGTAAGCAGAAAATTGGGTAAAGTTGAAATTTATGAAGTTTACGTAAGTGTGTACATGGAAAGGAGTCACATGTATGATTATTGTTATCGGCAAATTTCACTAGAGGTGATTTTGATATAAGGATGAAAAGAAACACTTATAATGCCTATTAATTCCCTAATCAACAGTATTCTACAGAAAACTTGAATCTGACAGATACGAAGTATGATTTTGTAGCTTGAGTTTGGTACAAAGAACAACATTAATAATTTTTTCTGTTCAAATAGTGAAAAAAAAGTTTGTTTTCTTTTATAATTTATGATGATAACTGATCTACAGTAACTTGTCCTAGTGATCGTGATATTTAAAAACCTTTAAATAAACCATCACTCAAACAAAGTAAAGAAAACATTAAGCACATTGTTAATACTATTACTTAACAAAATAATAAATACTTAGGAAAGAGATTCATTTACATCATAATATGTTAATATAAAATGAAACATCACTAATTTGGAACACTTACTTTTGTTGGCATGCTGACATCAACACATACATCTGCATGTCCATTACAATATTCATGGCATGGCTTACAGTGACCATTGTTTGTAGGATCCCCAACAAAAAGTGGTTTACACTTCTGACATTGTGGTCCCTGAAAACAACATAAAGGTTAGAATACAACTTGCTCCGATATGAATAATTTCATAAGAACAAAATGTTGTACTTACCTGTGTGTTGTTATGGCATTCAAAACACTGATCTAGTTTGTCTGGGCCAGCACAATTGGCATGACCATTACACTGGCATTGAATACTACAGTTGGAACCAACATAGCCAAAATCACATCGACAATTGTCAGGCTCAATGCAGACGCCACGAACACATCCCTTTGAGCACACAGGAACACAAGATGACCTGCATAAAATTCCCAAATCAGCACTGTACTGTTAATTAAATAGTTGTAATCACATGGATATTTCAACATTATTGACTTCATTAAACAGCATTCTGTCTGCAGCAAGAATATGACAGAACAACGCAGCAGAAAGTAGAAGTATGAAAAGAGAAGATAAACAATTCAGTACTATTCACAAAAGTTGAAGGAAGGAGAGCAGTAGAGAAATATATATATTTCTCCAAAAACACAAAAAATACAATACTATGTATGGGTCATGTCTTTTTTCAAGAAAATAGAAAAATCTCACTGAAATCGTGCAAGCACCTACCATCAACACAGTCATATGTATTACCATACATTATGCAGTCTTTTGTGTTTGTGTCCATTATATGCGTACATGCCTTCCAGCCAGACCTACAAGAGCAAGAAGAACATTCAGGAGGGTGCGTTCTGTAGTAACTTACCTGACATAAATAGTGACCGCTGAGCAAGGAATGTTGACCACCCTGGAGATAAATTCATAAAAGATGACAAGGAGATAAGGTAGTGATTTGAACCTAATACCCAAACATTCCAAACTATCAAACCTATTTGAAGGACGGTAAAATGAGCAGATAGAAAAAGTATATGAAATACTAAATATGTAAACAAATATAAACAAAAATAAAAATAAATAAATATGTACTTTAAAACCAAAAATTAGAAGTCGTACATCACCTTTGTCTAGCATTGGTTCATGTTAGCTAGTGGGTGTAGAAGACAGGAGAGGACAGAGAGAAGGAAAAGTTATAGCAATGACTGGATATTAAGTTTAGACAAGTTTGTTGCCAGGTGCCCAGCTTGTAGTGGCAGATAAACTCCCATCATCTGAGTTCGGTGAGACTGTTTCAGTTTGGGAGGAATCTGACAGCATGAACCATGAAGCAAGCATTAATATTATTGGTGTCATGGGAGGTGGAATGGACAGCTACTGGATGGTTTGGATTTTAAGTGAATACTGTCTGTTGGTTCTTATGGCTATTTGATTGGAGGGTATGTAGGAAGCCAGGCAATGGTTGCAGATTAACTGGTATATTATATGGGAGGTTTTTCAGGTACTCTATCATTATTTCACTGTTTTTCCTCTTCTCTCTTCAACCCAGTTTGCATACATTCCCCCTCCCCCCATTCTGCAATTGAAATTGTGTTTGGTAAATAATTAGATTTCAAAATAAGATTGGATTGTTAGCTGAAATGATTTTTTTGTCCAGGTTAACTACACTGGACTGACCCACTTTCTCTGCTGTTAGGGAATATGATTCCTCTCCCACCTTGAGGACCATTTAACATTTGTGATCTCTGACTATGGGCAGGGGCACTCACAAGGTACTACCAACTGGGCCAGCTGGAGTAGGTTTTTTAAAGAGGTGTGGCTCAATGTTCATATTTATTTATTTTTGTTTTTATATATTTAATATTTTACACTATTCTGCTATATTCTCTTTTTGCCCACCCATGATTTTACAATGCTTGAGTATTCCTTGAAATCACTAACCTGTTTCCCTGTCCTATATTTGAGCTTATCCCTACAATGGATCATGTTCCCTGCTTAACGATCACTATTTGAGGCCATCTCCTACAGAACCAAAACACTGCGATGTTCTTCTTGCTGATGAAGGGCTAAGACCGAAAAATTGCAATTTCTGTTGTGATTACATATGTTCACACCATCCAGCCATCACCAAAGGTGAGCTGTGGATCATTTTCCTATCATGACATGGCTACGTTTGCATGAGAGCCAGTGGTCATCCCAACCATATCATCTAAATCTAGACCTTGATGTTCATGTTGTGCATGACAACAATTTAACTGCTCTTCCTCTGCATTCTGTCCATGATAAACAACTACCCAACATGAGTGCACAAGTAACCAGTGTATCAGGCCTCCATTCCTTATATGTACCTATAAAATTAAATAAAAGAAAAGATAATTTATATCACACAAAAAGAAATTCATAAAA
The DNA here is from genome assembly GCA_031002005.1 of Vandiemenella viatica. Taxonomy (NCBI): domain Eukaryota; kingdom Metazoa; phylum Arthropoda; class Insecta; order Orthoptera; family Morabidae; genus Vandiemenella; species Vandiemenella viatica. The sequence continues at coordinate 144,339,402 of JARYHS010009186.1, read as the reverse complement.
AAAAGTAAGTTACAGAAATCAGAAAACACTTTGAAATTTCTCACTATATTACACTTGTCATTGTTGAAGAGTTGTGGGAACTGGCACGAGCTGCTGCTAGATGGTAAAGGTTGCCAGTGTACATTATCTGTCTGTGGCTGTTTATTCTTATGGACAACTGGTTGTGGTGAGGTCTAAATACTAATCAACACAGCGGAGAAGGTAATTTCATTCACTCAAATAAATTGGACATATAGTTGTGCACATGGCATGCCCAATGACAGATAAGGACAGTTACAAGTGAAATATGGGTAACGAACAACCTCTCAACTACTACCAGTTCTCCATATCCCCTTTGATTCCAAAAACCCCATATCTTGTTAACATTTCCAGTTATCACCACCCATCCCAATAGCTCCTATACTACCAGCACATAAACCACAATTGTCTGTTTATCAGCTAACCTAGAATTTTGTTATTTAATAATCAAATTTGTTTAGAGAGCATCAAGCTCAACTCAGTAACATTGCAGATCAAGTTTACTGTCATTTGCTTAAGTATTTCAGCTCATATATCAGAGTAAAGGGTCATATAAAGTCATAACGTAATGTAAACGTAACTGGTACATAGGGTTCAGGCTATTTTGGAAAGTAAAATGTCACATTAATTTTCACAGCTACCTTAGGCCATGTGTAGTCAAATAAAAGAGGTAACTTCACAGCCAGGAATTTTTCCTAAAGAGATATCAGCATTTTAAAATTGAATTTGTTTATAATCAGAATGATGCAGTAAAAGCATTTAAAATTCAAGAAGCCACAGTTTTGAAAATAGGGAAACTTTATAGCTTAAAAGAAACATTATTTTTGCTTACATGTCATATTAGATTACGAGAAAGGTAGCTAAAAGTTAATGGTTGTAACTAGAGGTTCTAATGAAAATAATAGTCACTGTGAGGGAAGAGAGAAAGTTAAGACTAAAGAATATAAATAAATCCAAAGGAGGGACTATGTTTAAATGAAAGGTGATTTTTTTCTGAGCATGACACATTAATTGGTTTTTGAAAATACGGCACATTTTGGACAGAATCCAAAAAAAGAAAATTAATCGTAAACTCGTGAGTGTGGCAATTTCCGGGAAACAAATTGTAAGAAATGACAAGTAAAGCAGCAAGAAGAAGTTTCCTTAAATCATAAAAAGTGCTATTAAAGCATTGTTACAATAGTTAAGGGGTATCATAACCACATAGAAAATGCTATATAGAATCTTTTAAAGTAGGTTTCAGAGCTGTAATTTAAATATTTCAGGAGATATCAATTTTAGAAAATTTTCTAAGTATTTCAGCTCATATGTCAGAGTAAAAGGTCATATAAAGTCATAACGTAATGTAAACATAACTGGTATATAGGGTTCAGGTATAGGGTTTGAATTTTTGTGATTTCACCCAGTTTAAAAATAGTAACCAGGCACATTTGTACATCAAATGAAAGAGACAGTCCTACAGAACAGTTTAGAAGTTATTGCAACTTCGTAATTCAAGGATTTTGGTCATGAGAGAAAGTTTGAAGAAACCTAATGAAAATAATTTTTTATGGCAAACCGAGGACATTACAAGAATTTGGCTAGGATTCAAAGTTTAAGAGTTAAGCTATCTACCATAAAAATTTCACATCAATAGTAATTAATTTTATCCGTAAAAGATTTTGATGACGACATGTGAATAGGGAAAAATTTAGTTTCTCATGCTCCGGGAAGCCGTAACTATAAATAAGGGGCACTGGAGCTCCTCACGGTTAGTTCATAAAAGTTGGTTGAGAACGTACCACGTCGCTCTGGCCCGTGATGGGCGCGAAGGTTTAGGTTTAGTCAACAGGCAATACGATGACATAGTGTTTCCAGCAGCCATCTTAGAATTTTTGGTGTGCGTCTGAAATACTTGCAAACCTTCATGTGACTGTATGCAGTTACAGGTCTGAGGGTTGGCCTGACTCGAATCATTTATCAGTACTTGCAATCAATTAATTTGATGAAAAATCTGATGCCTAAAGAATTGTTCTGTGAACTTGTAAATATTTTCTGAAGAATATAGTGATGATTCAAATTTTCAATAGCGGCAGTGACTTTTATTTCAAAATACCTTTCCTGATTGAGGTTATCCAATCTGGTGGTGACCGATCAAATGCAAGAACAATCTTTAAATCCAAAGGCAACACATCATGGTTAGAGATTCAGGCTAAGGGTTTGGTACCAATCCCACTGAACATTTTGCCATTACATGTTGTTAACCTTTCTTCTGCTCCTCTATCAAATCCCCAACTCTCTGTCCCATCCATAGGACTGTTATTCTCACCAACGACAAAGTACAATCATGCTTGGGACCTTTCACCATGTCAAACGAGAGGATTAGGTACAAGGAATTTTGCCATAGTCTTTTGCAGAAATCACCTCACAATTTGCCTGTTATGATTTCAACCATGGAAAACCACAATCGGGATGACTGGAGAGATTTGAACCCAAGTTCTTCTAAGCAAGGCCCAATATTTTGACTCTCTCAATAAGTTCGGTGCTGTATTCTGAACAGTCGGCACAGTGATTTGATAGGTCTTGGTGTATGCACACTTGATCCCCTCACTATATTACTCATCTCTTCATACCGCAATATCAAGAAGTGTGTTTGTATTCTTCTTTTGTGTTTGTCACAAAAAAGGAGTCTATCCAACATTATTTTTCTTTACAACATTATCACACGAACATAATCATAATCACCACCTATAATCCAGCTCCAGCTGGATTGGGGCTTGTATATCTTCAATATAAATATAAAAGACATAAAATTATAAATAAATACAACATACACAAATAGTAAAGGTGACTCATAATTCTTAGGAGAGGATAAGATTTTCTGCAACTTCTATTGTCAATGTGGATGATAAAATTATAACAACTTCTGGCCAAACTGAATGCACCTCTGCTTAAAAGTCATTTCACTTTGTCAAAGAAATAGCTGATGACCTCATCCAGTAATTTTACTTCACAACACAATAAAAATAACAAATACAATACCAAAATTGAAGTGATAAAAGTATGGGTTCGAGCGCAATGCCAGTGTTCCAAGAAGGAAATGTGCTATCAGCCTGAAATTAACTTCACACATTCCTGAAGACGTATTATTTCATAAAAAGTACATAAAATGACGGACCACATAGTGTAGAAATAATTTGACTCTGAATTTATCATTACAGAAACAGCTTATCTTTCTCATTGCAGGTATGTTGCTTTATCTCAGACGCCAAAATTGGCCAGAAATTTTGTTAGAAATGTTTCTTGGCAGACATTACAAAATAAGATATTGCCAGGAAAATCAAGGAACACAGAAATGTAGAAATAATCTAAGTTACAATATGCTATCCCGCAAACAGCTTCAGCGATGTTGTTATATGCTGCAACCAACAACTGAACATTGCAGCAATTGTAACACAAATTGTTCATCTGCGAAATGTGATTACCAACATTATCTAACAAAAATACTTAGATAATTTTCTTTCTTTTGGTACGAATCAAAAATACATATGCACCACTGCCATGAATGCATAATCTTACACCTCGGTCCAGACCTCATTTCAATGTAAACACTAAATTGCTTTCTTCTGGTACTAATCAAAAATACATACGCATCATTGCCATGAATGTATAATTTTATAACTTCTGGAATGCATTTTCATGTGAACACTGAGTGTAGTTGATGAGCAGAAACATTGCCCCATAACAATCAACTACGCCATAAGAAGTTGGCAGCAATGAGGATATTAACATCTTATCTCAGTATCTTTGCCAAAATAACTGATAAAAATATAAACATGTCAGTGCAATAAGCTTGCCAAACTGAATGTTTCATACTATTACCTATGCCATTACTTCTTCTTTACATTTTATAAGGATGTGGAATGCAGTTTTCTCTGCAAGAATAAATCATGAAATACATCTGCAATCAACAGAAACGGGTAATAAAACATATATATTACACGATAAGTTATAAAAACCTACCCACATATCTAACAACTTTATACATATTTCATATGCTTGATGGATTCACATACAACGTTTTATGAAATAATATGTCTGTAAAGTGTGTAGCAAATTTCATACCAATAGCACATTTTTTCTTGGGACCCCCGCATTGCATTTGAACCCAAATATGTTTAGTAATATTCAAAATAATATTTCATTTAAAAAATGAAGCCACAACCAAATTCTGAACAGGAAATTTGCCATACAATGTTCTCTTATTCAACACTATAAATGTGGATGGCTAGAAAGAAGACAGTGATAAATAATATCTGTATACACACACACACACACTTTACTTTTATCTGTATATACCTTTCCTCTCTGTATCCTGGACCACAAATACACGTGAAGCCTTCTTCGGTATCAACACACACTTCAGATTTGTTGTCACACGTATGATGATTGTTGAGACATTCATTTTCAGGAGGACATTTCACATAATGCCAAGAGAAGAAAGGGCAACCAAGGTCATCTTCAGAGCAGTTGGATGAATTCCTATACACACTCAGTGCTGTTGAGTTGCTCAAGTTGAAATCTTCTGCTGAATATAAGAAAAATAAGATTTTACAATCTCATTTATAGACCACCAACTTCACCGAATGTTTTAAGTTCATAGGCATGTCCTAAGAGCTTCAATAACAGCAGAATACAGAATATACAGTCAAACCTGGGTAAGCGGGAGTTCAAGGACCTGCAATTTTTTTTTTGCTTATGGAGGTTTTTTGCTTAGAGGTTTAAAAAATACGGCAAATATGTAGTGATTAATCTGTATGTATTCCGTAGGTATTATTCATTGGATAATGGAAAAAAAGAAACTGCTGCGAGGCACTGAAAATAAGATAGGACAGGGAAAAATAAACAAATACCCGTCACTTACCACAGATGAAGGCAGGAGGGCGAGACGAACACGTAAAAACACAAAAACATAAACAAATTGCACAATATTTCAACATGAGTCTTAATCATGCAGGAGGCAAGACATATGGCATATGTCGAAATATTGTGAAATTTGTTTATGTTTTTGTGTTTTTACATGTTCGTCTTGCCCTCCTGCCTTCTTCTGTGTTAAGTTTAGATATTATTCATTAGAATTTAACATATATGCTTACAAAAAGAAAACAAAAAACCTTACACTTATATTTACTTAAAGAAATCCATTAATTTCTTCTGCACTTCTGTTTCTGCATTTTGTACATGTTTTTCCAGTTAATAAATCTTATCAAATATTGTTTTCTAAACAACCGCAGAGTACACAAAAAATGGCAGAGCGTCTCCAGTGCATTCAAAGCTTCTTGCTTCTTTGGTATGTTATTTACTTCTGTATCCAAAATCTGCGATCGGTTAGCTTCATCTTCACTGTCATTTCTGTCAATACACGTGTTCACATAATTCTTAACGATATCGGTGGTAGCCCCGTCATCGTCAATCTGAATGAAGTCCTCGAAGGTTGGCGTTAACATACTGGTTTTGTGAAACACAAGCTTGGTCCATTCCTCATTGGTAGGTCCAACTTCATCCTCATTTTCCTCTGGCAATAAGTCATGTTTATCTGTACTAACCCAAAACACAGATTTCTTGAAGCCACTTTTAACAGTAACATCACTTATAGTGTACTATTCCCTCCATACAAATTTGATGGCTAAAAGTATGTTAATCTCAGGGCTATTGTTTTTTCCCAGGCACATAAGAGTATGTTTAACGACTTCTCTGCAATAAAAGCGTTTGAATGTATGAGTGTATGATACATTGATGCAATGGTTGAAGTTTACTGGTGGTATTGACAGGCAAAAACATAACTCCTACGTTTGCAAGTGTTGGTAAGTCCGTGTGGACAGCACAGTTTTCAATGAAGAGCACATTTTTTTTTTCATTTTATCTTCATTTAATTTTCAACTTTTTTCAACCAATTTCTAAATAATATCTGTGTCATCAAAGCCTTTGTATTACTGGCATAATCAACAAGTAGAGTCTTGACACCTTAAAAACATCTAGGTTGCTTTGATTTTCTGATGATGAAAAGGGAGAGTTTGTCTGCACCAGTCATATTTACACATTGGAGAATAGTAAGGCGTTCCTTGCTTTGCTTTCCACCATGGCATTTTTCACCTTTAAATGTAAATGTTTTATCCGGAATGCACTTAAAGAACAAAGCAGTTTCATCTGCATTGTTAATATCGTTTGGATCATACCCTTCTAAAAAAAACTTGGCAGATCTTCATTCCATTGGTTACACATGCCTTGGTCCACAGATTTACTTTCCCCCGCTGCTTTTTTGAAAGCAATATCATGACACTTTTTGAAACCCTCTAGCCAGCCATTACTAGCTGAAAAGTTCTGAATTCCCAGTTTTGTAGCAAAATCTTTAGATTTTTCTTTGAACAAAGGTCCATCAATGGGAATGTTCTTATCGAGGGTTTGTCTTATCCATCCTAGCCGGCACTTTACAATGTTGGGAAATTCAGAAAGTCGACTCCTCTTAATATTTCCATGTCCCTCTGAGCACTGTGACATTATAGAATCTTTTGATTTTATAATTATATAAAAGGTCGATTCTGGTACACCAAACTCACTCTGTATTTCACTTCATGATTTTCCACTCTCGAATGCAGTCACTATTTTAAGTTTACCATTTAACGACAACACTTTGATTTTTTGTTTTGACATTTTGAGTATGGATCGAACCCTCCGTCGCAATTTATAGTTATCATCTGAAGTAACAATCGGAGATTCGAACAGAATATGATACAACAATGTAAGTTAGTTAGACAAATTTAAGAATGGGTCATAAATAACAATTGTTACATACGCTTGACTGTAACTTATAGAGGTGAAGACACTTGTCTTATTACTTATTACTTGTCTTGCTACTTAACAGTCTCATTTATAGAGGTCCACGAGGGAAAAAACGACTTTCTCTTATAGAGGTATCTGTTTCTCACTTATAGAGGTTTTTAGAGGTTAAAATGACGGGACCTGACAATTATTATCACTTGTAGAGTTTTCTCACTTATCCGGTTCTCACTCAGCCAGGTTTGACTGTAAATTTTTTGAACAGCTGGAATCTCCAAGACTAACTTTTATTATTCAAATTATGAGACTACTAATAATATATACCGTTTCCCCCTTCCCTCATTACTCTCCTCTATTACACTGATCGACACAGAAAATGTAAAATGAAAGTTGGAAGTAAAATAATCCTGCCAGGGGGAAATAAAATTTCAAAAGGTTTGATAGGTTTAGTAAGATTAAAACATTATTCCTTTTTTGTACTTTTGAAATGATTTAATCTTAATGTTTGAAATGTCTATTCAAAGTCTCAGTTTCTTACCCGTTTTAGGACCTACTTACAAAATGTTGGTAGCAAACAAGGATTAATTATTTTTATTGTTTGATGTTTACTCCATTTTGTCAAATCAGTTATTTTTTAAAAAACAATAAAAATGTTTTTGTAGACTATTATACAGGGTGTCCACAAATGAATATCGGGGTTTTAATGCTTTATAAGATTTATTACATTATCCTTACAGTTATAAATGATATGTCAAATGAAAGAGCAACTCAAACAGTTTTATATACAAGCTTACAAGTGTTCTATGTGGGCACCATTTGTCACACGGCACACATCAAGTCTGTAGCCGAGTTCTTCCCAAACGTTGAGCAGTGTGTCTTCAGTAACTGTTGCAACAGCTGCTTAATCCTCTGTCGTAATTCAAGGAGGTCGGCTGGTAACGGAGGCACATACACACGATCCTTGATGAAACCCCAAAGGTAGAAATCGCATGGGGTTAGGTCAGGTGAACGTGGAGGCCATGCATAGCAAGCTCTGTCACTGGGCCCCTTGCGGCCAATCCAGCGGTCAGGTACAGTTACGTTCAACCAACTGCGTACTTCGTTATGCCAGTGAGGTGGCGCACCATCTTGCTGGAAAATGAAGTTCTCTGGTTCATATTGTTCCAACTGAGGGAAGAGCCATTGCTCTAGTGTATCAAGGTAAGAAGTACCAGTTACAGTCGGTTCATAAAAAAAGAAAGGTCCGTAAACTTTCCGCCGGGATACGGCACAAAAAACATTGATTTTAGGGGAGTCTCGTTGCACTTGTATGATCTCTTGAGGATTTTCTGAGCCCCAGATCCGCACATTATGAGTGTTTACATGTCCACTGAGGTGAAAGGTCGATTCATCACTGAAGACAACATGATGTAGAAAATCTTCATCGTCATGTAACAACATTTCGTTAGCGAATTTGGCACGTAAACCATGGTCTGCAGGCTTTAGAGCCTGTAACAACTGTAAACGGTAAGGACGTAGTTGCAAGCGTTTCCTTAAAACTTTCCAAACAGTCGACTTAGAAATTTCTAATTCGCGACTAGCCTTCCGAACAGATTTCTTTGGGCTACAAGTGAACGACTCTCTCACTCGCTCAACAGTCACTTCGCTAACTCTTGGAAAGGCAGTCTGTATCTTCAAACTGATGATACCATCTACGGATGTTATTGTCACTTGGAGGATCACGCCCGAACTTAATGCGGAACGCACGCTGCACAGTAACAGATTCAGTCTTTGCAAACTGTAAAACACAAAACGCTTTCTCTTCACTAGTCGCCATCTTTGCTACTACCGCATTCTAGCGGATCGCAGCGGAAACATTTCACGCACATGCACACTAGTGCCAACAAACAAAACTGTTTGAGTTGCTCTTTCATTTGACATATCATTTATAACTGTAAGGATAATGTAATAAATATTATAAAGCATTAAAACCCCGATATTCATTTGTGGACACCCTGTACTACTTGAAAATGTAATACTAAAAAATTTAACACATTCCTAAAACTTCTGTAATAGAGATTTTGGGCTTTTTATTCAAATTATCATGACAAAAATTTTAAAAAAGCTTCCCTGACAATTAAATGAATGACATATTAATGTTGTCATCAAAGTTCTACATGCCTGGTTTTGACATGACTGAGAAAATTTCATCTTTTGTTTTACAGAGAAATTTGGAATGATGACAGTCCACTGCTATAATACATGTAATGATTATATTGCAGTAGATACGTGTTTATAAAGCATGTGAGTATAAGTAAATATGTAGATCAGCAGCAGTAATAAATGTAAAATAAACAATATAAATGAATAGTGAATCACCACCTATTATATTGACTTTGTACAAGTAAACATTCAAACTGGAGGCTGGCAGATGTAATAGATAAGTTTGTTTAGGATCGACCATTTTCATCTTTGCCCAATATGTATGGACATGCAATACTGTTTCTGCATAAACAATTTTCTTACACTATATTCATTTTGGAGCAAGATATAACAAAAAAAGGCCATATTGTTTATGATTCAGACACTTCTTAAGCATGTCTATGTTTGTTAGATGAATGGGGATTTTGTTCTCATGACATAGTTAGATCATAATAAATTCTACATCTTCCTATGGTTTTCACTGATTTAATGTATGGATGAAATAATTAAGTATCTCATAAACCAGTCCCTCCTAACAACTGAGTTCAAAATTTAGACTTATTCATGGAATTATATGTTTATTATGTAGTTGAGATATTTGTTTATTATAGTTTACATTTCATGATGGTAAAACAATATAAAAAGTAGTTTATATTATTACAAAAAAAAATAATTATCTACTCACATCTTTTATGACTATGAAATGTGATTACTATTTCATAATTCACTTACTACTGTATACAAGAGCATTAATGCTGTCTCTTTTAAGTGAAAAACCATTATTATTGGTTAACTTTGTCAGCATTAAACTTATAAATCGAGAAAGAAAGTAAGTAAAGTAGGGTTAGATTACAAAATTCAAAACTTGTCGTTTCCAAACCTTTTCCCCCTTTGTGCTAGACACATCATCCATATCCAGATCATTAGAGGTGGGAGATGATGGTGGAAAATGGGGGAAGCAGGTAATGGGAAGGAATTCGGCAATGGCCTTTTACGGGATCCATCCCTGCATTTTGCATTTGCCAGAAGTGGTTTAAACAAACATTAGTATGGTCTCAGCCACCACTGAATTTCATCCACACATTTCCTCTTTCAAACTGAGTATTAAGTTTTGCCATCCCCAAACTATTTAACTCCTTTCTACCTCATGCATAATGCCATTCTGCACTGTCCTGTTGGAAAATGTAATATGTGACACATTGCTCTCAATTTCAATTAAATATGTAGCCCTTGTGTTACCGATCAATCAAAGTAGATGACAGAGTAATCCAAAAACACATACAAAAAGAGGGAGTAATAAAAATTTATTTCTACTTCTAGCCACAATGATTACATAAAAGTTGACGAAAATATTTCATTAAATATATGTCATTAAAAATTTTACTACACATGTAACACATGCTGTAATATTAATCAATAAAATTTTCTCCAAAATTATGGGTAATATGTCTGTGTGTATTTGCTTACAATGATTCTACCATTGTTAAAGAATAAATTTAATGTGACCCATATATGCCTTATAAAGAGTCTACAAGAAAACTATCTCACTATTTGTCACTGTAATATCACATCTATATTTAACAATGTCAAATAAATACATGATTAAAATTCAAGGAGATAATTATAATTCTAATAAAATCACATAATTTTGTTGCTAAATATTATAGTGAAAAATATAAAATCTATTGCTTTATTTTAAAATCAGCTCAAGACTTTGAACTGTTTATTACTACAAAATTTTGGAACAAATTTGCATAATTTTGGACCTATTAAATTATTTACACAACAAGTGATTTACTTGCATCTGTAAGCTACCTTAGAATTTTGCAAATTCTAACAACGAAGTTTGTTTACAGTAGAATGGGCATAGGAAAAAGACCCGATACTGCAGCCTTTGAGCCATTTACGCAGCTAATTCAGGCAACAAAGTAAACGAAACAGTTAAGCCAGATAATAGGTGAACATTTAAATAGTAAATCTCAGTTCTAAACTTACCTAAACAACTGTAGCAGAATTTAATCCATCACAGTAGATGCAATAGTTTGTCATGATGTAATTTCACTAAAAATCAACAATTTTCTTCAAGCTGAGAGTACTTTATAATAGTAAACAGTCTTTTGATAATAAATTTTGTTATAAAGAAACCATTAAAAGCCCAAAAGCCAGTATAGTAATTTATTACGTATAGGCACTGTAAAATCCATGTAATCAACTGATAGAAGTGATCTAAGAAGTAAACCTGTAGCAAGAAAGTAACTTAACATTCTCCAGCACAACATACTTAAATTTTAGAAAGCTTTATGCAGTTTAAAGAATGTTTTTAAATATAATATGATAATATCGACGTGCCCATAGGAAGTTTTTATGATATTAAAAGAAAGCTAATTTCATTAGAAGCTGTAAAAACTTTGTTTGAACCTTGTAACATCAAAACTGCCAGAGTTAGTAACAGATTTAATAATATCATATAATGACTTTTTACGGCAAATCTGTTAGAGATACAGAAAATTTTATAAGGATATAAATTGTTAATTACCCTCAAATCTAGCTACTATTAAAGTTTCAGAACTACAGAAGCAATATTAGTCAAGAAAGAAGAACTATTTTCCAAAGTCGGAAGAATATGATGCAGCTGTTGCCCAAGTTGAGCTTTGAGCCCATGCAGGGATACCGAATCTATAAGTACGACCTATGTGTTCATACGTCGTCCTTTATCGGTGATCACTCAGTGTGTTAAGGTTGTAGGTTGGTGTAGCGCATTGCGCTGAAGGCAAGAAGTAGTGTGTGTAGGCAACATGTGCACAGTTCCGTCAAGTGAAATTTTATAACTAACATATGACTTTTCAATTTTCATGACGGGGTTTGGTCTGGTCTGATCGCTTTTCACTACATGCAGTCTAAAAACTTAGTAAAGAATATCCAATTTCCTTCGATTGTTTTGAACTTGTAAAGTTATTCAAGAATATAGTGAGCTTTGACTTTGAAACAATAGTAGTGACTTTCATTATGATGTTAACCTAACCCTTCCTATCTTGGGGTTTAAATCAAAATTGGTAGCGGCCGAGATAAATTCAAGCAATCAATAATCCAGTGGCTACAATACTACACGGATAGAGATAAAGTGATAAGCATATTTCCTAACCCCAGAATAGACAAGTCCCATACACATCTTTAAAACCTAGTTCCTAAAGAAATAATACATACCTGTAATACCAGCTTCCTGTTTGTAATAAAGAGCCCGACATGTCTCTTGTGATGGTCTGTCTGAGGGACTGTCAATTGAACCTTCCGTACACACTCCCAGGCCAGTAACATTCCCTCCTGATAATGCACACCAGCTGTGATACAAGAGTCATTATCTAAGTAATAAGATAACAAAACAACATTTAAAATAATGAAATAAATTTTACCTACCCACAATGTGCATGCTTTAAACAAGTTGAACACTGTTTAAATGATGAGCACTTTTCTGGGCACTGTTCTATATCATCACCACGGAGCACTAATCCACAGACTCCACCAGCGCAATAAAGTGGTTGATAACTTGGAGAAACACACTGAAGAAATGCACAAATAGAAATTTAAAAATATGTCATATAAACTGACTGTCAACACACACCAGTATGACATTAAATTATTTTAAATAAATATGGACAAAGAAAGGAACCATCGCTTACTGAAGCAGTATGGAGTAGAAAATGAGATTTTTTTGTTTCCTGCGTGTACGTGTGTGTATGTGTGGGGGGGGGGGGGGGTGGAGAAGAGCAGTATAATCATTCATCAACAGAACAATGGTGTGAACTAGGCAACATTTTTTTGCATTTAATTAGTTCCACTCTCACCATATTCTTCTTTGAAAGTTTATATTCAAAAATCTTTTCTGTGTAACTGTGATTATAAATGTAAATGCTTTCACGCAACAACACATGTGGTAAGTGATGATTTTTTTTTTATCCTAATTTGTATTTGTTAACTGCTGATTCAACTCATTCTGTTTCATGGTAAATTCTTATATTAAAGAAATAAGTAGGTATCTCACAATGAGATGAGATAGAGATTTTTTCCTTTTTTTTAAGCCATATAGATGTGTTTAGAAAAATACCCAAGTTCATCTGCTAAGGAATATTTTAATACATCTAAAAAAATCAGTTAAACAAATTTAAAAAAAAATTGTAAGCAATGCCAACTGAAGAGAATAAGAAACGTAAGCCCATACCTCGACAAAATTTAAGGCAGAAGGGTTGTGATGGTATAATGATATTACATAATAATTTAATTTAATTCTGATGAAATACATAGCAGTTTCCTGTTTTCCCTCTTTCTTAAAGAAAACTCCAATGTGTGAATAGCATGATATATTATAAGCTACCTTAGAATTTTGTAAATTCTTATAACGAAGTTTGTTTACATTAAAACGGGCATAGGTGAAACACCTGATACAGCAGCCTTAGAGCCATTTACACAGCTAACTAAAGCCACAAAGTAAACTAAACAGTTGAGACAGATAATAGATCAACTTTAAATAGTAAATCTCAGTTCTAAACTTACCTAAACAGCAGAAGCAGGACATAATCCATCAGTAGTATACACAATATTTTGTTACAAATAATTTCACTAATCATTCAACACTTTTGTTCATTTTGAAGGATTTTCATAATAATAAACAATCTAAAGATAGCCAAATTTGTTATGAAGAAATCATACTAAACGGTTTAATGATGTTTAAAAGCCAAAAAAGCCGGTACAGAATTTTATCACGTAAATATGCACTCTAAAATTAAAAAACCAGATGTTAGAAAGGATATGAATAGTTAACCTGCTGCAGGTATATAGCTTAATTTTTGTCTATTCAACATACTAATGTTTTGGAAAGTTCTAAACAGTTTAAAGATTGTTTTTAAATATAATATGATAAAGCCACACATGTGCGCAAAGGAAAATTAATTATCTCAACACATACATGTAAATTCAGAGTGAGAATACACTTTCAGAATATACCACAGTTAATTTGAAACAATATTTTGTAACGTTTTTGATAAACATGTAGTTTTGTAATAAGTATGAAACAAAATAGCGATATTTTGCATACGGATGACCTTGGATTACATCAGCATTCAGCACACTTATTTCAGAAATTAATAATAAATCAGAGAAAGCAGGTAGATACTAGTAAAAGAGGTTTTTAGGTACTTGAGAACATGTAACATCCCCTAAAACATGCCTTAAATTCATCAGGATAATATTAGCGCAGTCAAAAAATTTGCATATTGCGTAGGAAGTCAGATTTTGTCACTTTACCCACAGACAAAAAAATAAACTGGTCATATTTGGTATCAAAAGAAAGAGAATCTAATTAGAAGCTTTAAAAACTTTATGAGAACCCTGTAACTTCAAAACTGCAAAAGTTATAAACAGATCTCGTAACATCACAAAATGACTTTTTAAGGCAAATCCGTTATAGATACAGAAAAATTTATATGTATCAAAATTGTTAATAACCCCAACATCTTGCTACTGTTAAAGTATTAGAACTGTAGAAGCACTGTGAGCTAAAAATGAAGAACTATTTTGCAAAGGCGATAGAAAATGACGCGGTTTTTACTCAAGTTGAACTTTGGTCCCGCGTAGGGATACTGAACCTATAAATACAACCAACATGCTCAAACGTTGTATTTTTGCCAGTGGTCATTCAGAGTGTTAAAGTAGTAAGTCCGTGGAGCGCGTCGTTCTCAAGGCAGGAAGTGTGTGTGTAGGCACATGTGTGCGGGTCCGCCATGATAGAACTTTGGTAGCACAAGTGAACTTTTAACTTCCAAGTGACTTTTAAAATTCTGAATATGGTGTTTGGTTTGGTCTGATCGCGTTTCACTACTTTAAATCTAAGAACTTGGTGAAGAATTTCTGATAGCCATCGATTGTTGTGGATTTGTAATTTTTTTTAAGAATATAGTGAACTTCGAATTTACATATACATGGCTGGAGCCAAGGGGATAAGCTGTATATCCTAACCCAGGTATCTCAGTAAGTCCCTTACATGGGATCGAAGTTGACAACAAGTGTTTATTCCAACCACGGTAAGCATTTGGTTGTTATAATATGTGGTGCGAATGGTGGGGCACTGACACAAAAATGTCCTTTGTGAATGGAATGGAATACTTGTTGACCATTGGAAATAAAGTAAATGGGGGATACCGCATAAAGAATAACTTTTGAAGTGTCTATATGTGCATATGCATATACGTATGTTCGTTTGGGTCCACTAGGACCACATTAAGCTTTTATTTTGGCTTGAATTTGATATGGATGTGTACACATCAGTGTTACAACTAGGATTGTTAGCCCTAGAGGGGACCATCTTTTTAACGTGGAATCTGAAACACCCAAGCATTCTGGTGTACTTCACATTACACAGCAAGCTGTGCCACAGATGAAAATTCCCAGCAAGACAGGAATTCAAACCTGGATCTCCAGTCAGTTGTTCTAACCACTGAGCCACCAGACTGCTCTATATGTACATATAATATAAGAGCAATGCAAAAAAAAAAATGTATATTTTGGACCATTATATGAATTAAAAAGGAATAACAAATTACAAATTTACTAATGGTGTGGTATTAATGGAGGTTGAAGGCTAGGATGATGTCAGGTATCAAAGAAGGACGTATTGGTAAGCTAATTCCAATTATATGAAACATTGTGTAACTGTGGTTGGACCTCCTACCTACAACTTTTGTGATAACTATGCTTAGTTCCCTAGCCTCTTTTTACTAACTAAACAAATCTAAACCAAGTACTAGAACACAACAAAATTGCTAACATTAAGCACTTTTCGTAATCAAAACTTGACAACAAAGTAATTTATTACCTCATTAAGCTTAACTGACCATCTGCATTCATGCCATCCACCTTCAGAGCCTGTGGCATTAAGGCAACTCTGACAGTCTTTGTATTCACTGCAACGAGGTGGACAAGAATCAGGAGGAACTGCATCAATTTTTATGTTTGGAATTTTATGAATATAATCTCCGACGCAACTCCAGTCATGAATAGGCTCCTGTCTGACTGTCACAAGAATATCAGCTGTAATGATAATGTATAAATTTATTGAAACACCACAAATAATTATGCATATCCTATCTCAGTATTTATAGTTACTCAGCTGATAACATACTTACATTGTTGCAGTACCTGCCTTGTCCATATGCAAGAGCCCCTCTCCATACATTTATCACAGTCAGAAGCAGCACAAGTTCTTTCTGGACATTGATCACCATCAGTAAATACCTGTCTTTCTCCTTGTTTATCAGATGAATATCGAAAAGGTACACATTTAGAAGGTTTACAGTTTGGACACCAGCCACAAACCTGCAACAAGGAACAAATGAAAATGAGGACAAAAAGTAGTTGATTAAAATTTAATACTTAAAATTTTTCGAAATGATTTGGTACCTCCTCTTCATTTACAAAAGTAGGCCATTTTGCTAGACACTCTGTGCATGACATGTACTGCTCACAGTTCCTTCCTGCCAACCATTTTGAGTTGCATGTAACTCCATTGTTACTTATCAAAGTACCATTTGATGTTTCACAACTGTAATCACAAACAATGTATAGATGGTGCAAGCAAAATAAAATATAAAAGCCTTAAGTTTGTATTCTAGTAGCTCATTAACAATCTACAAGCTATACAAAGATGAAGGTTTAAGAAAGAATTATTGAAATATTTGCTAACTATATGGCAAACAGTACAGAAAAGATGAGCAGAGAATGCAGAATTCGATTCTCTCTAAATCAATACACCTTTAAAACCAGGTTTATAACATCACAATTCCATCTAAATTGGTTTTTTCTTTGCCCAATCTTTTTTAATACCATACCATATATTTTTAATTTCTTTGAAACTAAAACTATCCAGGAGTTCATAAACTTACTACCTACATTTCTGTACACGAACCCCTATATATTGATTAACTGATAACAGATTATTACAGCTGTCTTTCTGTCCATACCCTAAAATGTCAGTTAAATTACTCTTCAAGCTATTTAGTTTGACAATGGTTCAGTCCGCCGTAGCACTGTTCTGGATGACTATATCAGGAAAATTGAAAAAAAATCACTCGCAGAATGAAATTGCGTTTGCACTTGCTTCATCTGGAATCTTAGTTGCTTTGTTGAAAGGCGATCAAACAGTTCATTCAAGTTGCCGTTGAATATGCAAATCAATGAAACTCCAATATGCAAGCTTTCAAAGAACTGTGTGATTGATTGCATTATAACAAATTGATCATTTGGTATGAATGTACGATGACACATAAAAAGTCTTTGGTGACATTAGATGAATGATGCAAGAGCTACGAAACAATCAAAAGTGGTTTGTTGATGCGATGATCAAAATGTAAATACAATATCTTGAGATTCACTGAGATTTCAAATTTAATGGAAGAAAATAAATCATTTGGTCAACATGAAATTCTGACTTAATTTAACTGCGACTTAGATTTTGTAACAAAACTGTATTGTTTCAAGTCGATCATTTTCCGGGTACATCACACATATCTAGCATTTCAGCATTGTACTGTTGATAGAATTCATCCCACACCTAAAATTTCCCATCTTGGAAATGGTCCTAATGTTTGGATGAAATTTCATATGTCGGTAACATATTGATTTTCAAGTTTGTAACACTATTTTACCAAAAGGAGAGCAATTCTTGTACTTCATGTCTCACAAATGGCTCTTAATTCATCTCGTAGAAGTTTCAGGTACCAATAAGCCTACTGATGTTTGTTAAACTTTTCTTTGGTCCGTGCACGAAATTGTACCATTCAAAATGCATAGGAAATCGCCAAGAAAAATGTTTAACTTCAATCAAACATCACGCAAAATCTTACATGTTGAACAAAAACTGAAAGATACTGAGCATAGATCAGTGGCCCAAGTACGTAATACATATATGAGTAGGGCTCCTCCATAATGTGAACAAACCTTGGAATGAAAAGTTCTTTTGGTATTAAAATTTTTACACATGTCTCTTGGACAACATTATTTAAGAGTATTTGCACATTATTTACCAACTGATTACTAAATGAGTAATAATTCAAAATACGAGGTAAGTCCGATAAGTACTTAGCCTCTCTTCCCGATGGCGCCACTGTCGCCACAGTAATTTATTATCGTGTAGTACATTATCTTAGACGGCTATTGTTAAAATTTCAGCCAAATCGGACTCAAAGTTTTGTTCTTATCGCTTGTGAAAGTGGGTGTGTCCACGGATTTTAGAAAAATAGAAAAAGAGCAATATCGGCTGGTGATTCGATTCTTGTTTTTGGAAGGATAATCACACAGCAAAACCAAAGAGCACTTGGATGCTGTGTACGGTGACTCTTCTCCTTTGATGGCGACTGTCAAAAATTGGTTTAACGAGTTTCACGTGATCACACGTCAGTTTTTGACGAGTCATGCCCAGGTGACCCGAAAATGGTTACCATGGAGGATAACGTGACTAAAATCCATGATCTCGTATTGGCAGACCATCGATTGAAGGTGCGCGAGATTGCTGGGACAGTAGGCATCTCAAAAGACTGAATGGGTCATATCTTCCATGAAATTTTGGGCATGAGAAAGCTGTCGGCGCGATGGGTGCCACGTTTGCTCACCCCAGACAACAAGCGCAACCGTGAGACCACTTCACAGTGGTGTTTGACGCTGTTTAAGTGCAATGCAAAGGAGTTTCTGCATTGTTACATTACTGTCAACGAAACATGGATCCAATGGTACACATCAGAGGAACAGTCAAAACAGTGGACTTTACCCGCAAACGTGCTCCGAAAAAGGCAAAGACCGTCCCGTAGGCTGGAAAGGTGATGACCACCGTTTTCTGGGATTCACAAGGTGTGATCTACACCAATTACCTGGAGAAGGGCAAAACGATCACAGGGCTTTACTATGCCGAATTATTGGGCCAATTCGATGGCGAATTGCAGAAAAACGACGAAGAAAAAAGTGCTCTTCCACCATGACAATGCACTGGCTCACACCTCTGCCGTCGCCACGGCCAAAGTGGGCTACAAACTGCTGCCCCATCCATGATATTCTCCAGATTTGGCCCCGTGCGACTTCTTTTTGTTTCCAAACTTGAAGAAGACACTCAGCGGGCAGAAATTTGAGTTAAATGAGGAGGTTATCACCACCATGGAGGCCTTCTTTGCAGATCTCCAGAAAACGTATTTTTCAGACGGGTTAAAGAAGTTAGAGCATTGCTGGGTCAAGTGTATCGAGCTAGAAGGAGACAATGTTGAGAAATAAATCTCCACTTTTCCAGAATTTTTGTTTTTTCTTTTGTAGGCTAAGTACTTATTGGACCGCCCTCGTATGCAATAAATACATATTGTTACCTGTTGATATTTATTTCAGCTTTTTCTCAGGCATCTTTCTTCAAGAAAAAACTGAACTTCATATTAATATGACATGTAAGAGAGAAGTAACAGCATATTAACATTTTTTAATGGTCAGTGTTAAGCAACCACAGCAAACCTGTTGTACCAGAGACAAACTGTTTGACTGTCTATCAGAGACAATATATGTCTACCACATTAATAATACAATGCATTCCGCATAGTAGCCAACCTGTTATGGGGACAAGTCAACACTTTTTATGTTTACTAACGCTTTCCATTTATTTTAAAAAAATGCAGCCGAGAAAACAAAGTAAAAACGTAAAACGGAATCCTAAGTATTGAGATTTTTTTCGGTTTTTCGAGAAATCAGTTTTCATCTTAAATACAGAGTGATCAGTGGCCCATATTTATTTTGTCTAGAAATAATTTTAATTAATTGCTCTGTCCCTTGGTTCATATCAGTCATTATAGTCCAGTCATTTAAGCTTAAATTGGGTAAGAATCTCGGAATTAGAGATACCCAGCTGTAGGTCTGTAAATACTTGTATATTGACACCCTAAAAGTTGTCTCAAAACCTACCTATGGTAGGGTGTACGCAACTATTAAATTTCAAGGTCAAAGGTCACAAAAATAGTTTTTTTGTGCTTTTTTTGTAAATATCTCATTTCCTATGGGTTTTTTGCTATTTGTATTTATTATCAATATTGTAGAATACAAAATTATCTACAAATTTTGTCTAAAATTTTTTTTTATACGGTGAACCGTTTTCGAGATAAAGGGCGGAGATCGCGCGGTCACAGCATCACTTCAGGTCAACCGGTGCCTCCGGTCGAAAACGCGCCATATATAGTTGATGAACTATCGATAAATCAATGATTATAAATATTTGTCAATTTTTATTGACTATCATATATATTATTTCTATAAGGTATTTTTTTGTCACACGCCTGTATCTTCCTCCATACTTAACCGAAATCAATGAATGAGGTGTCATTTTAAAGCTTATGGTCCCCACTTTGCGCACATGACATTATAAGAAAGGAATTTTCGGAATTCGACCCTTAAAGGGCAAAAATGTTAATATTTCTAAAATGCTGTTTTCTGTGTTACAAGTCATTTATCTCCCTGGATATCGATCCGAAATCGTTTAATGAGGTATCATTTTAAAGATTAAGATTTCTGCTTTAGTGACGTCATATATTAAGACAGAAAATGTTCGGAATTCGACCCTTAAAGGGCAAAAGGATCAATATTTTTGCAATTCGTTATTGTGTCACGAGCGATTTATCTCCCTTAATATCTAACCGATATAGATAAATGAGGCATCATATTAAAGAATAAGGTCTCCGCCGTGGTAACACTATATTTTAAGAAAGGAATTTTTCGTAATTCGACCCTTAAAGGGCAAACATGTTAATTTTTCTAAAGTGCGTTTTTTGTATCTCGAGCCATTTATCTCTCTGGATATCTAACAAAAATCTATAAATGAAGTAGGATTATAACGACTAATGTCTCAGCTTTGTGAAATCATATTTTAAGAATTAATTGTTTTGGAATTCTGCAATTAAAGGGAAAAAGTATAAATTTTTCTGGAACGCATTTTTGTGTCACGAGCAATTTATCTCCCTTAATATCTAACCGATATAGATAAATGAGGTATCATATTAAATAATAAGGTCTCCGCCATGGTAACATTATATTTTAAGAGAGGAATTTTTCGTAATTCGACCCTTAAAGGGCAAAAATGTTAATTTTTCTAAAATTCGTTTTTTGTATCTCGAGCCATTTATCTCCCTGGATATCTAACAAAAATCTATAAATGAAGTAGGATTATAAGGAGTAATGTCTCAGCTTTGTGAAACCATATTTTAAGTAAGAATGTATTTGGAATTCAGCCCTTAAAGGGAAAAAGTATAAATTTTTCTAAAATGAATTTTTGTGTCACGAGCGATTTATCTCCCTTAATATCTAACCGATATAGATAAATGAGGTATCAATTAAATAATAAGGTCTCCACCATGGTAACATTATATTTTAAGAGAGGAATTTTTCGTAATTCGATCCTTAAAGGGCAAAAATGTTAATTTTTCTAAAATTCGTTTTTTGTATCTCGAGCCATTTATCTCCCTGGATATCTAACAAAAATCTATAAATGAAGTAGGATTATAAGGAGTAATGTCTCAGCTTTGTGAAATCATATTTTAAGAATTAACTGTTTTGGAATTCAGCAATTAAAGGGAAAAAGTATAAATTTTTCTGTAACGCATTTTTGTGTCACGAGCGATTTATCTCCCTTATTATCTAACCGATATAGATAAATGAGGTATCATATTAAATAATAAGGTCTCCGCCATGGTAACATTTTATTTTAAGAAAGGAGTTTTTCGTAATTCGACCATTAAAGGGCAAAAATATTAATTTTTCTAAAATTAATTTTTTGTGTCTTTAGCAATTTATCTCCCTGGATATCAAACCAAAATCGAAAAATCAAGTAAGATTATGAGTAGTAATGTCTCAGATTTGGTGACATCATATTTTAGGAAAGAATGTTTTTGGAATTCAACCCTTAAAGGGAAAAAGTATAAATGCTTCTATAACGCATTTTTGTGTCACGTTACATTTATCTCACTTGATATCCAACCGATATAGATAAATGAGGTATCATACTAAAGATTAAGGTCTCCGCCGTGGTAACATTATAATTTAAGATAGAAATTTTTCGTAATTCGACCCTTAAAGGGAAAAAATGTCAATTTTTCTAAAATGTGTTTTTTGTGTCTCTAGCCATTTATCTCCCTGGATAAACAATCAAAATCGATAAATGAAGAGTAATGAATCAGCTTTGATGACATAATATTCAACCTCACTTTTCTCGGAATTTTTTTTTTCGCGAAATTTTCGCATGGGTCGTCTAGTTATATTATATTTTATCATTTTCTTCATGCATTAAATCTATATCTAATCAATAATACTGATAACTGTTTTCTAAAATTAAAAAATAATTAAGGGAAAAACTTAAATCATAATATAATTATATTCCTATTTACACTAATGACATTTTAAATAGAAAATAAGTAAGTGCATCTTCTTTAAAATCTGTACATTTTAAAATCCTTCCACTACGTCAAAAATTATACCTGGGAATTATACGGGCCCCTATTATACACTACGGACCTTTCTATTTATAGCCAGTAGGGACAGATGTTCAATTGTATTGTACAGTTACGACCGTCTTCTCTTTCCGTTTGAATCTTATCTTGGTAACTACGGACGTACAATTTCAAGAACTATGGCTGATTTGTGTTTTCTATGTAATAAGTCAGATTCGGGAGGTGAATCGCTTATTGAAGTAGTGCGCGGTATGAAATCTCTACGAACTGCAAGTGTCGAACGAAACGACGGAAAAATTGATTATTTAAAATCAGTAACCTCTGTTAAAGTGCATGAAAAGTGCCGAAGTGTTTACATTAGTAAAAACTGTATCCAAGCAGCAAAACGGAAACAAGAAGAAGGAGAAACTATAACTTCCCCATTAGTACTCCGTAAAAAACGAGGTGAAGTGTTTGATTTTAAGAACCAATGTTTATTTTGTGGCGAAGTTGCTGATAAATGTGAGTACTCGAGTTCAAAGATACTGTTATCAAAAAAGCAGAAGAACGTGGGGATGATTTCGGAGAATTGGTGAAAAGTCGTATAATTTTACAGTATGATTTGATCGCTGCTGAAGCGAAGTACCATGCTGCTTGCTTTACAAACTTTTCAAATAAATCATCATCATCATCGCCTCTTGAGAAACCTCGTCAAGATAATCAAGTTACAGAAGCTATGTTAGAGATTTTCAATTACATCGAAAATGATAATGATTCTCAATTAACACTAAAAGAGCTTAAAGATGTCTTGACAGGGTATGTGCCAGATGATAAAACTATCATTACAAGACTACAACAGGAGTACTTAACCGATATCGTAATTACGAAGAAAGTTGGAGTTTTCACAATCATTTCTTTCCGTGATGCACAAGCTAATATTCTATCAAAAGCTTGGTACGAAAGTAAAAAAATAGATCCTGAAGCAGAAAGGCTAAGAATTGTAGAAGCTGCAGCAGCAATTATTAGAGAAGATATCCGAACATCTATAGTTGATACTAAATCTTATCCACCTCCTAGTAAAATGTTGGATAATGTTAATCAAGAAATTCCAAAAACTTTATTACATTTCTTAGAAGAAGTCATCGTCAAAAACAGGAAAGGACAAATTGATCATTTAAAAACAAAATTTACTTCAATAAGCCATGCAATTATGGCTGCCATACGGGAACGTTATTTTTCATCACAGTTACTTTTGAGCCTTTCTGTATTTCTTCACAGAAGATATGGATCTAAAAGACTATTGGATATTTTATCTAGTTTGGGATTTGCAGCCTCTTATAGTAATACAGTACAGTATGAAGTTTCAGCAGTTTATCACCCACAGCCTCGTATTTTATCATCAGAGTCAGGTGCACTTGTACAATATGTTGGAGACAATGCCGATATAAATGTCCAGACTCTTGATGGTAACAATACTCTTCATGTTATGGGGATTATGGAGATAGTAACTCCAAAAAATGCTATTCTCTACGATGAACGGATACAAAAATGTACAACCAAACCAAAAGTGAAAGAGTTGGCAGCCATATCACATGTATCTTTACAAGTTTACGATAAATCAGTCGTACAGTAAAGTTCAAGTTGAAAATCTGCATGACGGTCGAGCACTAACAGAAAAAACAATCAACGGAACTGATTCCGATATTTTCATTAACAATTCTGCAATTACATGGGCAGGTAAGTGTTGTTAAATAAATTAATACTGAATAAAAAGTGGATAGGTTAGGAAAAAAATGATAAAATATAATATAATAGTTAATAAAAATTGACAAATATTTATAATAATTGATTTATCGATAGTTCATCAACTGTATATGGCGCGTTTTCGACCGGAGGCACCAGTTGACCTGAAGTGATGCTGTGACCGCGCGCTCTCCGCCCTCTATCTCAAAAACGGTTCACCGTATAAAAAAAATTTTTAGACAAAATTTGTAGAGAATTTTGTATTCTACAATATTGATAATAAATACAAATAGCAAAAAAACCATAGGAAATGAGATATTTACAAAAAAAAGCGCAAAAAAAACGATTTTTGTGACCTTTGACCTTGAAATTTAATAGTTGCCTACACCCTACCATATGTAGGTTTTGAGACAACTTTTAGGGTGTCAATATACAAGTATTTACAAAATTACAGCTGGGTATCTCGAATTCCGAGGTGAACTTACTATAATGACTGGACTATTAGTTATTTCCATAGGTTTAATACGAACCATTAGCTCTAAAAAAAATTTAAACACCATCCAAATTGCTGTGATAGACACTCACAGCTTGCTTACAGATTTATACCTGTATAGATTAGAGCCAATGGAAAGCATTCTGAACTAATGCTTAGTCAATCTCAAGAATTTTGAAAACATTTGTGCCGTTATCAATAAAAAAATTTATTCATTGAAAATTTTACATTTATGTCTTCAAGTTCAGACAGCTGACTCTGTTTTAGAGAATAAGAAGACTAAATTTGCGGTAATTTTATGAGGAAGCTGAATGAATACAAAGCAGATTAAAAATTAGTAAAATAAAATAAAATGCAATATAGAATTTTTTTAAGAACTTCACTGTAATTATTACCAACTAAACAAGAAATATTTATTATTCTGCTATAAACTAAAATATTTTTGCTTTCAGGTGTAAGGGTAACAAGTTTATTTACTCATATGAGATAGTCTAACAGTGCTATTAATATGTATGCTTAAGAACCTAACACACTATATAATATCCAACTCTTGGAAGATAGCATTTTTGAAAGGAAGAAATCTTTGGAACAAATATCAAATTTTGATTATTTCACCTGTAATATAAGTAACAAATTTAAAGCATTTTAAACAAAAACAATAAATTTGTGAAACAATACGCATGACACTGAAGAGCAATATATAGGAAAGAAATCAAATACAATTTTAAAACAAAAAATCTGATCCAATTCTAATGTATAGTAGTGGTTTCTGGATTAACAATGAGAAATAAATGTAATTTCTAACAAATATTAAAGTCTACACACAAGGGACCATTTTAAAAATGAAGAAATGTTTCAAGAATTAAATATTTGCAGCATAACTCGAAAAAACTGAGAATAAAATTAAATAGAAATATAATTTTGACTGAATGCGGGAATATTGATCTTAATACATTAATACCAGCTATATACAAAAAATAAAGCAATTAATTATTGGCAATTTAGAATGCAGCAAGCCAGATGTGAAATACAAATTCAAACACAGGGCAATTTTTATTTACATTTTTCACCTTGTGTCATCTCAGTGATGTCAGTTATGAAAGATGAAATTACTTCTGCATAAGCCATAAATCTATAAACACATGAAAATGTGAAACCATACCTCTCAATAACTGGATGACTGTTTGAGAAACAGAAGGAAGTTGTTTCTCCCTGTTCATGAATAACTCCACAATATGAGCAACCAACAAAAGTTATGCACTTTTCTTTGCTGGTCCACAGGTAGCACAGATCACGGGGAAGACTGATTCTCGTTACGTGACTTTGAACACCTCCATCAAAACCACCAACAACATAAGCCAAACCACTTTCCGAGTCATATGTCATACCATGTGCATATGTTGCCGGCGGAGGAGTACCAACTATGTTCACATCTGTAATTTATAAATAATAATAATAATCTTTATTTTATACGTAACTTTAAAAGCAGTGTTTTTCAACCTGTGGGTCGCAACCCCGAGGGGGAGGGGGGGGGGGGGTCACTAATTCATGCTTGGGAGGATTGCGGTCTAAAGACAGATAGATGTAAAAGGCCAGGGTTAGATCTTACCATACAATAAAAATACAAAATTTTCAGTGAGCAGGCTGTGCCTGTTTATTTTTTAATAAACTGTCAAATTGCGGTTGTATTTTTGAAATGCAAATAACCAAAACATTTTCTAACAGGAGCACATTTCTCTTCTTTCTGTCATATTTCAGGTAATTGTTGTCACAAAATATTTTTTATTATTATTTGTTTCCACCACTGCCTTTTGTAGCAGACGTGGAGGGCTGCACAGATCTTTTGAGAACTCCATTTTATCCTCACTCACAGAGAAGCTAGTCCGTATTAGCTGATGTACTCAGACAACTGATTGCAGTAAATCAGAACAAACTATTCCTATGTGGCTGCTGACCCCACCTTCTCACCTCCAGTATTGCCTCTGTGGCAAAGTATATATCACTGCCCATGGAGTGCCCAGGACTACTTCATACAACATTTGATTTCTCAATCAGCAGGTAGAATCTCAATAGAAAGAAAATTAAATACCTCATTTTTGCAATCACTTATATAGTTTTATTACACACCTAGGGGGTTGCCACTGTGTGTGTGTGTGGGTGTGTGTGTGTGTGGGCTGGGGAAGGGGGAGCGGTGTTTCCCGACATGAGGGGTGGCCAAAAAAATTTTACTTGTAAAGGTTTCGCATATTCTAAAACGTTGAAAAACACTGATGCAAAGTATATTAAAAGTCTTACAACTCATCTCACTATTAATGTTCCATAAATACTTTGTTTTAAAAATAACCGTGTACTGTACTAAATATTGTTTGTATCACTGAACTTGAAATTTACATTTCCACATTAAACACTCATCTTAATTGTCAAGCATGGCAATACAAAAGATAACAAAGTACATTATTAAAAATATTTGGATTCAAGGTAGAATTCTGAAAGCTGATGTAAAATGAAACACAGAAAGTTACTAATCCTTGATGAAAATTAGAATAGTAAATGGAAAAGAAGAAAATTTTAAAAGCTGTCTGGAGACATACAAAATGCCAACAGCCGAGCAGGAAATGATAGTTATATTACACAGTGAACTTGACGAGTTGCTACAGTGGAGAAGCCAGTAAGGGATGACGATCATCATCACTTTTCCATTGCAGCGGACTTGTTGTGAATGATTCTAAACAAAATTATTTGGCTTATTAGCCGAGCGAAATTAGTGACCCTACAAACCACAAAAAAGTAGAATGTTAATTAGTGATTGCTGCAATGAATATTTTGGCAATTCTCGGAACATTATATTTCATGGAACAGCCAATTTCCTTTTTTTGTATATAATTTGAATAACTAATCTTTTATAAATAGTATACCAATATTATGCAACTTCGTCTTCTGGTCTCAGCATAATCTCATTCTAATAACAATTGCCTCCAATTTTAGGTTCAGTAGGTGTATAAATTTCAATTCTTACATACTTCAATAATGCTTAACAATTAACAGTATCAGGTTTGTAATGTTTTCAACTACAATGCTGGCAGCCATATTGAATTATGAATCTCTGTTTTATTCCTAACAGTATAATGTTTTTTAACAGATCCTATGTTTCTGAAGTACCACCAGGTAAAACTGTTGCATGGCTGTCAACCCAAATCTGGATGACCAGACAGGGATTTGAACCTGTGTTCTCCCGAATGCGAGGCCAGAACGTTAACCATTCACTCACCATGCTCGGTGCATGGCTGTCAGTTGAACGTAATGTTACAAACAGAGATCGGCACATTTAAATCTTTAGTTGTTATGGGTGACAAAACAAAAATCACAGCAAACAAAGGGGGGAGGGTAGATACAATAACATATGAAAATGAAAAGAAATTGTGTCCTCACTTACCAAGAAAGAAATCTCTTTGCATGTTGTATTTGATATTCTGTACCTATTCCTATCACTTGTAATAACATTCCTTCAGACATCTGTCCTCTATATAAATCAGCAGTGAAGCAGATCTGTATGTTAGAGCCTTCACCACAGTGGTGAGTTTATAATCTAATATTGGAGTACTATTTCACTACAGGTGGCCATATTTTATTTCTCTTTCTCTACTGATGAATTATATGAATCTACTTCTGCCATGATTTAATCTGTTGTTCTGTGAATAAATTTTATCAGCAAACCTGAAAGAACGCTTTTTCATTTATGTAAAGATTTACATATGAACCTTTTCTTCAGAAAATAAAAGAAAAATTATATGCCAACAAAACAGTTAACATTTATTTTGCAAAATAATTTAATACTGTTTTTAAGTCACAACAAGGAATTATAACATCAGTCAAACATAATATCTGCATTAAGTTCCATTTCAACAACAGGGAATCCAGTAGTTAGCTGTGATTAAAAACACAAAAGCTACAAAGTAAAAAAAAAAAAAAAAACTTTGGTTGGCTAAGAGACTATGTTGCCCACTTTTAAACTACAATACTTTCACACACACACACACAGACAGACAGACACACATGGCAAATGCCTTTTGATTCCCAACTTACCTCTTGATATAAGTCTGATCCACTGATTGCAAATATATGAGTATGCCATAAGCGAATCAGTTGTGTTATGAGGGTACGTTCTTCCACCAAACACAACCATGTAATCATCAGTAGTGATTGCAGAATGTAAAAATCTTGATCGAGGCTGTAGTAAAGGAGAAAAAAGAAATTACCTTTCAAAAAGTCGACAAATGTTAGCCCTGACATCTTACCAGTAAGGGAGGACTGGGTCTCAAGCAAGATGGAGGTGTAGCTAGGTGATGCATACAATTAAGAATGGGACAAGTGTAGACCCACTTCTACAGGATCAATTACATACAGGTTACCAGGTCACAACCACTTTTAAAATTTGTGTAAGATTTGATCAGCTGATAAAGAGGAAAATCTGTACAGTTTTAACAAAGGAGAAACAGGAGAAATTCCAACTGATTTTAATAAAAATATCATCTTCACAAGCCGACAAATGAGAGAATTATCGCACCATTAGTCTAACTTACTTTAAAATTACTGACCAGAATGGAAAGTGTAGTAGAAGAGATACTAGGTGAAGATCAGTTTGGGTTTAGGAAAAACAAGGGAAGCAATTTTGGCTTTAACATTAATACCTGAAGGGCGGATCAAGAAAAACAAAGACACTTCTATGGAGTTTGTTGATTTAGAAAAAGCTTTTGATAATGTTAGGTTCAAAATTTTAAAGAAGTCAGGCCTAAAATATCGTGATAGAGGAATACTTTATAAACTATATAACAATTAAGTGGCTATAATAAAAGTAGATAATCGTGAGAGACATGCATCAGTTTAAAATGGTGAGACAAGGTTGTAGTTTATCCCCGTTAATATTCAACTTCTATGTAGAGGTGTAAGGGTCTAAACCACACACCGGGGTTAAGTATTGGTTTAGCACACCTTAACTAGTACCTTGAACTTCTACGTTAGTCTCTTCAGAATTTCAAAACATGCTTCTAAACTTTCAAAAATGTTATAGACCGTGAATGTTCCTTAGGAAAATAAATCAACTGTTGAAATGAAGTCTTCACGGGTGTACTGCTGGATAGTGTTTTGAAAACACAATATTTCAATGACTAGCTCCGTTGTCTTCATCAGGTGTAGGGACGTCTGCACAGGTCGGCTGACCATCAGATACTGGGATAGCCCAGGTGCCGCACCACCTTATTTAGGCCAACGGCTCACTCCGACGCCCGCGCCCAGCAGTGAGTGGGCGGGGCTACAGGTGTTCGCTGCGGGCCAAGGAAGTTAGTATTGGGTCGTTTATGGTGGTTGTGGAACATGTGTGCCATGCTCTCTGCATAGAGTTGCCAAGGCTGGTTTCCATGCCTCGCTAAGACATAGCGCACTACCTCTGTTGTACATATCAGCCAATCGAATTTCAATCACTTCTTTGAATATGGAATCCCAAAAATATGAGGTCCTAGACAAAATCATAACGTTCTTGAAGTCAACCCTGTGGCCATGGTTGTAAACATGCTCGGTGATTGCTGCCTTGCTATACTGTCCCAGGCGCAGATGGCATTTGTGTTCTTCACACCGGTTTTGTACAGCGCTGATGGTTTGACCGTTGTAGCACTTTCCACACTCGCACGGGATGCTGTAAATTCCAGGAACTCTGAGGCCAAGATCGTCCTTAACTGAGCGGGCGTGGGCGTCGGAGAGAGCCACTGGCCTATATAAGGAGGTGCGGCACCTGGGCTGTCTCAGTATCCGACCTGTGCAGACATCCCGACACCTGATGAAGACGACGGAGCTAGTCGTCGAAATATTTTGTTTTCAAAACACTATCAGGCGATTCACCCGTGAAGACTTCATTTCAAGTACATGCTGGGAAATTCTCTGTTCTTACATCAAATCAACTTTTAATTACAATGGTCGCCACTCCCAATTTATCCTTTTGAGAGAAAAGGGTTTCAACAAACTATGGAAAGAAAGTCATTATTCAGATTTCAACATCTCTATATTCTGTCTGAAAAATTAACACAAAGGTTTACAAATACAGTTATTTAGGCTATCAGAAGTTCTTTTCTAAAGTTTGCAAGTTAAGCATAGTAGAAGACAGACCGTAAAGACCTCTTAAAAACTTTTTGTTACTTAGTCATTGTTCACTTCATACTACACTGCTTCAGAAAAACTGTAATGGCCACCCACCCAGCACCTTTGCTAACGGCATGGTCGAGAGACCCACCCCGGTTTCTCGCCCCGAGCAACACGGAACCAACTCGCAAGAAATCTAGGACTGAACTGAAGAAAAATGGCCGAAACCTCTCAATATAGCACAGCAAGATTGCCCAAACCATTTGACTCCTAGGATATAGTGCTCATAAACTACCTATTGTCCAGCTTCCAAATTTAAATATGATTTAGAGATAACGATTTTAAACAACTTCCCCCTTCCCCCTTGGGTGTTTCTCAAAAACCTAATGGATTAGCTGTAATTAATTTTTCTGTTAACTGCGTAAAAACTTTGACTCCGGTGGTCAACAAGTGTGTTCGTGCACGAAACTAGTTCCACCAAAACAGCGCCATTTAAAACTCTTCAAAAAACCGACGAATAAAAGGAATCTATCATTAATAGCACTGAAAGTATGACTCATATCGTAAAATAAATGTTTGCAGGGTATTCCTCGGTATTGAATATATTTATTGAAAGTAATTTTATCCCCTGACAGTACTTCGTTTGGCTGTAAAAAATTCATATAGGCCGTAAAATGTGTGACTTTGGATACAGTATCTTTTTGAAATTGTTGTCAAACTTTATTTGCTGTACAGAACTAGTTAAAAACTTGAACACTATGTTCAGAAAAGATTGAAGTTATAAGAATCGTCTCGTTTAATATCGGAATGTTTTAAAAGAGTTGTATTTAATTTTCTGAAAGTGCCGTTTGCTTAAAAATTTGTGTTTTCCTTACTTATGGTTTTTTAACTATGTATTCCGAGTTAAATGTTGCAAAATTCGTTTCTACTAATTATTATTATTAATGCTTTTTACCATGTCGAAAACTGTTGTAAAATGACAATGTTGTCACGTAACAAAAATCGAGTGTTTACAAGGTAAATTATAAAGGATTTAAGTGATTTAGGTAAGTTTAACAGTTGTTTTCTATTATTAGCCGTTTAGTTAAGACTGTTATTACATGTTGAGTTACTTTACTGACTTTAAATCGCCCTATTTTTGGTTATCAGCTGCAGTATCGGTTTCTTAAAGATTCCCATCCCCCATATCCTGTAGTAATGAGGTTCAAAATTTTACAAATACTGAGGAGTTACACCATCCCCTATGCCCTGTATCCAAGAAAAGGGGAGTTTAACAAATTCTAAGGTGCTTACAAAGAATTAAAGGAAGTAAAAGAAAAATTTTCATGTGGCATAACTGTTCAAGGAGAAAATATAACGTACCTATAAGCTTGTCAAAACCATTAAGGAATAGGTTTAATCTCGAGAACAAGTATAGAAACGTATTTTTACTAGCTATTCTCAGTAGTAACATACTTTATAGTTCAATTTTTAGGATACCTATGTGAAAGACAGAAATTCCAGTTAAAGTAGTTTTTCAACCGGAATAGTTTTTCTTGCTTTCATTTTCACTGCTAGAACTTGGCAGGAGAAGTATTTTATTAAAGTGTTTTTATTATACCCACAAAAATTAGTTTAGAAGATAATTCGATTTTTTTATGTCTATTATGCCATGCGGTTAGTGAGGGACTAAACCTAAAATCTGTAATAACTAATGAACGTGCAATTCTTGATCACCAGTTGTAATCAGCACCTTCTAGAGTATTTTGAACATAAAATCAAGTAATTAGTTAGAAGATAATTAGAGATAAAAATTGAAATTTAAACTGAAAGAGGTATAAGCAAGAAAATAATATCAGAGGTTAGAGCAAATCAAGAGGGTTAAAAATATATATTGGTTTCTGTAGCTGTGAGATAAATGAGATTTTGGAAATGGATTGTCATGATTGTTGATGACATACCAGAATTTAAAAGTAATGTAACAGAAACTTTTTTTTTTTTTTAAGACTACACTAAGTTCAAACAGAATAAGATATTAGGCCGTCTGGGCATCCAGATTTGGGTTTTCCATGGTTTCCCAAATCACTCCAGGCAAATGCCGGGATGCTTCCTTCAAAACGTCATGGCCGATTTCCTTCCCATTCCTTGCCCCCATCCTTTCCCCTCTCCAAAGACCTCGCTGTTGAGAGACGTAAAGCAGTTTAAAAAAAAAGAAGATATTAGGAAGACAATATACGAGTATTAATGATGATTCAAACTATTAAATAATTTTTTAGATATAAATTTCCATGTTTTTGCTAATGAAACAGAATTTACCAATCTGATAAATAGGGTAGTAGCCTTCTTAGAGGGGAGCAGTTGTTTGATAGTTTTCAAAGAACCAACACCATGTCGTTGGCAGAGCAAATGGCTCCTCATGGTAGGAAGCCGTAGTGTATCTTAAAATGTCATAGTTATTCCTTCATCTAAGGGAGCTTGATGAGAGTTTGTCTCCTCTCGTGAGTGTGCTTTACCTGGAGAACTGTTGTCCAATTGCTCTATCCAAAATTTTGGTACTGACATTGTAAAGGAGAACTTTTGGAAGAAATCTTTTGTGACTTTCAAATTGTGTGAAGTGAACTAGTTTTAATATTTCCTTTCACGTTTTCAGTGTAACAAGCATATGGCAACCAGATCATTTAATTATTACGTGTATCAGAGGCTACAGTCATGAACATTGTTTACAGTTAGGGCATGGTTGTTGCTAAGCGCCCAGATATCAACCAAGTTGCCTTACAAAAAAATCAGTATGCTACGATTTGCTGATAACATTGTCGTGTTAGCAGAACAGGCTGCAGATATTGAGAAATTACTGAATTAAATGTACAAAATACTGAAGGAGTATTTTGGACTGAATATAAATCAATGCAAGACAAAAGAGATGAAATGTAGCAGAAATGATACCAATCACAGTAGACTAAATATAAATATAGGATCAGATGCAATAGGAGAAGTAAGTGAATTCTGCTACCTGGGAAGCAAAAATAACAACCAATGGCAGGAATGATGTTAAATGCAGAATAGCAAAAAGAGCCTTCATGAAAAAGAGGAATCTTTTAGTTTCAAACCTTGATCTAGAAATTAGAAGAAATTTTTAAAACTCTATGTATGGAGCACAGCACTTTAAGGTAGCGAAGCATGGACTTTATGAATACCAGAAAGAAAGAAAATTGAATTTAAAATGTAGTGCTACAGAAGAATGCTGAAAATTAAATGAACATGTTTTGGAAATGATGGGTGAGGAAAGAAGTTTGTGGAAGAAGCTTACAGAAAGAAGAGACATACTATTATATCTTGCATTGTCAAAATGTTGTCATCATTTGCCACAGAGATTCATTAATAGTCAAATTTACCACATATGAGGCTTAGAAGATCCACGAATGATTCATGAGATATAAATGCACCCCCAGCATGTCACTGTTTGGAGTCATTATGGACAGTAGAAATGGTTGTACCATTTTTCTTTAAAAATGAGGCAATTAATGCATTAATGGTAAATGGCAAAAGTTTTTGTTACGTGATAAACAAATTCTTTGTGCCTCAATTAGTAAATATCGCTCTTGACGATCTGAGGTATCAGCAGGATGGTGGCACCTGCCATATCACCTGTGTAACAATGACAGTCTTGCATGATTATTTTCCTGGTCGTATAATTTCCAGTTTTGGTGACCAGAATTGGCTGCCACAATATTGTAATTTAACACCAATAGACTGTGATGTATTCTGGAGTCTCAGGTTTATGCCAACATGTACTAACATTAGAGGACAAAATTGAATTCTGATCAATGACATACCAAGTAATTTATGCAAAACAGTAGATTATGTCAATCAATTCTTTCCAGCATCATATTTTGCCATCGGCTGCATATATATGTCCATGTTGCTTCTTTTCTCGGGGTTGGTATTGGAGAGCACGTTTTGCAGATGTGTTCGTAACCAATCTTTATAGACTTTATCCACTTTGTTTGTACCTGGATCTTACTACATGGATTTATGAAGTTTGCAACTCCTTTATATTCTTGTTACTTCAGATATTGTCCAGGAATGAACAGTCCTTAAAAGCTCTCTGAAATCTCATTTCAGCCAGCTTCCATGTCATCAGGTCTACCCCAAGTTTCCCTACCATACAACAATGTTAGTCTAGCTGCTATATTGTAAGGAATCTGGGTTCCTTCCAAGCTTTCTTAAAATTTATTTTTTATTGAGCTATATATTTCTTTAACTCTGTTAAATTTCTTTTCAAAATCAGGTTCCTCATCAACATTTAATTCACATCCCAAACAAGTAAACTGTTGTACTTCATAGAGAATTGTATCTTCTCTCATGACTTTTGAGCCCATTGGTTTTACTTTAAATGCCATATTCATCATTTTATTGGCAGAAATTTTCAGATGGCATTCTTTACTTCACTGTTTTTCTACAGAGAGGTGATAAGTGTCTTGCTTATTGGCTGTGATACACTCGACGGAAAGGTTCAAAAAAACTTTTGACGAATGCCACCTCTTTGATGAGTGGAAAACGGTGTCTAAAGGCTTGGATATAGAAGGTGGAACACCCCACTGGATGAATCACAACATGAATACCCTGCTACAGCAGAGATGCCCAACACTTAGACTAGGTTGTTCGTTACTTATATTTTGCTGGCTGATCCTCCATCTTTGAGCTATTCCCAGATGTAATCAGAACTATATGAATTGTTAAGAGGCAGGAAGCAAAGATTCAGGGTAGAAAATGCAGTATCATTAGAGGTGGAAGCTACGACAGAAATATAATGTGAAGTTTCCATACGACTCAATGTTATACAAGGTGTGGGAGAAAAGTGATGAGACTAATGTTAGCACAGCCCTGAATTCTATTCTCTTTACAAATCAAGATTATCCTATTCAAAGCAGTTCTATTGGGCAGTTATAAAATATTAGAGGCCCAATTTTCCTTATTCCTAGTATTGTTTGAAGTCTTCTGCAAGAATTTCTTGGCTACAATATTCTGGATATTACACAGTCTACCAAAAAGGAGGAGATTGGGGGAATAAATAGAAGTTACAAGTATGGGATCTGCCAAATAAGGAGACTAGAGAATCAAAGGAGTGCATTTCTTCATCAAAACGTGACCATCAGCCAAGAGTGTGTAATACCTGGTGACACAAGCACCATCTTCATCCAGAGTGTTTCATTGACTTCTCAGTGAAAAATCTTACCAAACTTTTTTCCTCAACCCAAAAATTCTTGTGAACAATCTTCCTTGACAGTCAAATAAACCAGTAGTTATTATACATCTGCTTATCACAATTTTGAGTGTGCCATTTCTAACTTGAAATTTTTTTCACACAGTTGTAATGAAAAACAAATGATCCTATCCCAAGCAAGGTCCCTCTAAAAGGCCCTTGTGCTGTCAGAACATTAGTGCCCAAGATAAGACTTTAATAAGTCACAGACCAGACAACAGTGCTCAGATTTCTGCAAGTCTAGCATCAAGTTGTATTTCTCAAACAAAGCATCACTTCAGATACTCTCAATAATAATATACTACCTATAATATGTTCAAATTATACTGAGTTTACAGTAGAGGTTTACACTATTTCCAAATGTTGGTGAGACAGCAGCATTTCCAGTTCTTGCACATTGTCATCAATTTCATTACTTTTCTGTCACATCTAATTCAACAGAATTAAAACAAAGGATTGTAAACATATATAGAGGTATATGAACAAAGAATGTAGTTAGGTATGTCAACAAGGACTGAAAATAATTTCCAAAACGGTTAGTTTATAGATACACCAATAGAAAAACACAGATTTTTCCCCTGATTCTAATGTTTGTTGGAGGCATAAAATTTAAATATCTTCGCACATCATTTCAAAGTAATTCATTTGAGCAGGACACATCAAGCAGGTTTTGAATTACAGAGTCTATTGGAAGGGTTGATGAGGGAGTGTATCAGTGAAATGAGGCTACTAGGACACATCAGCTTGATCAGGGGGACAATATGGGAGCCATTTCATGAGCTGTATGAAATATGGGAGCTGATGGATACATGAAAAATTAAGCTAGATTTGCTTACAGAAAGTACCACAAAACACAACCATTGACTGGTTAGATAAAGAAGTTGGAACAGCAATCACTGGAAGACAAGGAGTAGGAATGAAGAAAGTATTGGGATGAGACAAGGATGTACGAGGTAGGGTCAAAAAGTTCCCGGAATTGTAATAAAGGAGACTTTCCCAGCATATGCTTGAAATGAAGTCTTCCCTGGTGTACCGGAATTGGTTAGTAAAAATTTATTGATAGTATGTATGTCATTTTTATGTTATTTTCCTTCAAAATACTCTCCTCCTGCTTCTACACCCTTATTCCACCACTCATAAAATGATTGGAAACACTCCAGAAAGCTATTTCTCAAAAGTTCTTTCAGCTGCTTTATCACATTTTCAATCACTTCTGACGAATCAGCAAAATGTCACCCCTATAATATCATTTTCTACCATGGAAACAGGTAAAATCCATGTGGTGCAAGAT
This sequence comes from Vandiemenella viatica, assembly GCA_031002005.1. Lineage (NCBI taxonomy): Eukaryota > Metazoa > Arthropoda > Insecta > Orthoptera > Morabidae > Vandiemenella > Vandiemenella viatica. The sequence goes on along the minus strand of JARYHS010009186.1, from coordinate 144,302,002 downwards.
CGGGAGAATATGGAGGGTGTTCCAGACTGGTAACATTGTTTTAGACAAGGCATTGTTTCACCATTAGGGATCGATCTGACGGGGCATTGTCATGCGACAAAAACCAATAATTCCCTGCCCATTGTTCAGGTCATTTTCGTTGAACTGCATCTCGTAACTGTTTTAAGATTTCTGCGTACAGTTTTTTGATGACCGTTTTTCCCTCAGGAATAAATTCATAATGAATCAAGCCCCGGTAATCAAAAAACACCTCCATCATTACTTTACCCCAGCTTCTGGCCAAGTGAAAGTTTTTTTTTTGACTTCCATTCAACAGACTGCCGTTTCACCTGATGGTCAAAAGAAAGCACCACGTCTCATCACCTGTTACAATTTTTTGAAGGAAGCTGTCATCTACATCAGCCATTTCAATCAAGTGGTGACTCTCATTTCTTTTTGCTCAAGGGAAAACATTTTAGGAACCATGTGCAAACAAACACGATACATGTTCAAATCATTATGAAGAATGCTATGAACTCTCCCACATGTGAAATACCAACTTCGAGGCCATAACATTGTTGGTTGTTTACCCGTCCGCATGCAGACGTTGTCGGACACGCTCAACATTCTCATCTGTCGTGGAAGTTGAAGGCCGCCCAGTCTGAACATCATCTTCAATTGTTGTGCGACTCTCGCAAAAAATGCTTGTGCCACTTGTAAACTACCGTTTTCTTCGTTGTATAGTTTCCGTATGCTTTCTTCAGCATCTCAAGTGTCTTGAAGGTGATTTCGCCAGCAACACACAGAATTTGATAGTGCCACACTGCTCTAAAGATATTTCACAATCCAACAAAAGAAAAAAAAATACATCTAAAATATCATACACCGCATGCACAACTAAAACTACCTGCTACACAGTGCAACACCTTCCTCAGTAGTGTTGCCAACCTCCCAAATAAAAATTTCACTTCTGGCAAACAACTGCTTGACTGTACACGACAATTCCGGGTACTTTTTGACCCTACTTTATATTATGAGAGAAGAATTGGGAGTATCAAGTGAAAAAAAGTTGTAATAAAGATCATAAACAGTTGATTTCAAGCTTAAGGAAAAAGGAAATTCTAATTTGCAGATAAAAGAATGGAATAAATTATGAAGAGAGGTAATGAAAAATCTACATCAAACAGTGAAAAAATTAGGTAACAATGAAAGGAAAGAAATGCCGCGAGGCAATATTTACATGGAAAAGAAAGGGAAAATACACCCAACACTCACCAAAGCTGAAGGGAGGAGGGCAGCAGCAACACAGCACAACACACAAACAAATAAAAAACAATATTTCGGGTGAAAATCCCCTTTTTCAAGTTAACAGATAGGTGGCTGGTCTTGCGCAAGACTTGCGTAGGACGCAGCCCTTTGTGTAGCCAATGTAGGAACTTGGACAGTGGAGGCAGGTGAGCTGGTAAATAAGATGGGTGGTTGTACAGGTGGCATGACCTATTATGGGGTAGGTTTCACCAGTTGTAGGATTGCTATAGGTAGTGGTAGGTGGATGCATACCGCAAGTTTTGCAACGGGGTCTCTTACAAGGGAAGGATCCAAACGGTGGTTTAGGAGCATCAGAGGCTTGATATTTATGTACAAGAATGTTTTTTAGATTAGGCGGTCTGCTGAAGGTGACTCGGGGTGTGGTGGGAAGGATTGATGGAAGAATGCGGCGCATTTCAGGAAAGGATCTAAGAAAGTCATAGCCCAGACGAAGAATTTTGTTTAGGGATTCCAGGCCAGAGAAAAACTGGGTGAGAAAAACAGGGTTCTGATTGGCTTTAGGTTGTTTGTGTCGGTGTGGAGGACTGTCCCGGGCTGCGTCCTACGCAAGTCTTGCGCAAGACCAGCCACCTATCTGTTAACTTGAAAAAGGGGATTCTTCACCCGAAATATTGTTTTTTATTTGTTTGTGTGTTGTGCTGTGTTGCTGCTGCCCTCCTCCCTTCAGCTTTGGTGAGTGTTGGGTGTATTTTCCCTTTCTTTTCCAAGTGAAAAAATTAGATATGATTAAAGCAATTGTGTGATTGTTATTGGGACGCAATGCTTATAACAAATAATGACAATAATAATACTGATAACAAAACAAATTTCATACCAGAAAACTAGATGCAGGATTGTAGTTTTCAAAAGTTGGCAGAACAGACCACTTTCTTGATGGATAATGGAAGGCATAGAGTTTGTCAGAAATAAACGTATGGTTCAGATAATACATATACCCTCCAAATAAATAGAAACTTTCTGTTGGATTATGATACACTGTGCTATGGCCATAGACTCCTGTAACAAATGTCAATCATTACATTTTAAAAACAAAACAATTATCATACAAAAATCTTTGCTACATGAAATACAGAGTTGTCATTTTTGAAACTTGGTCTGTTGGCCATACAGTCAAGGTATTTTACATTTAGTGTGGTTACCTTACATACATACACAACAAAAGTATTAAGACAGAGATTTAACAGTTCAATTATGATAATCCAGGAGAGTGCATACGCGTACAAGTTAAAAGTAATAGTAAGTGTTTTATAAACAAAAAATATTTACAATGTTGAGAGTAAGAAATAAAATGGGTTCCACCCAGTTATATTTCCACATTGCA